>ML436562.1:718-31292 GCA_005239525.1 Nicotiana knightiana
CACTCTCTCTCAAGTAGATACATAATAAATAGGCACGGCTAATTGATGGCCATTCAATTAACTACAACAAGAACATAGTTGAATAAATAGAGATTAAACAACCCATCAGAACTCTATTAATAACACAATAAATTCATCCTCCAACGGGTTCTACCAAAACCCTTGATTAAATAAGTTAGCTAAATAAATTCATAAGAATCAAATCTAAAATAACTTGCATAATTAAACTACAAAGTAATGAAGAAAATCTGTACAACTTGATGTCTTGTCGTCCGAATCCCTTCTAATCTCTTCGAATCTCCCTCTAGTTGTGTTTTTGGGGTTTATTTATAAGTTTAAGACAAACCCTAAACGTGTAGGAGACTTCTATTTCAACCGGGAAACACTTAAACTCGTCAAAACTCGAAATTGACCAGAACCAGGAGACCAGGCGTTTTGGCTCTAAGGCCTGGATAAGGCCAGGCCAGGCCTGGCTTTAGGAGGCAAACGCCCCCTAACGCCAGGGCCAGCCTGGCTTTAGGAGGCAAACGCCTGGATAAGGCCAGGGTGTTCCCTCTTTGCCTCTCAAGCGTATTTTCGACGTATTTACATCCATTTAGCTCGGTTTTCATCTCCAATTCACCTACACATAAAGTAAACTCCATTAAGCACATAAGAAGTGTATTTTTATCATTAATGCGCATAAACTGTAAGGCATATAATATGTTAAACTATGAATTCTAGTCTCGCATCAGTAAAACCCAACTGGGGATAAAAACTCGAGTGAGGGAAAAAGAGTGCGACTTAGAGGGCGTCTGTTTTCAGAAGTTGAAGTACTTAAGGTGAGCGACTTTCCAATTATTTGGTAGCAATTTTCCTTCCATTGTTTCTAGTTGAAATGACCATTTTTTAACTGCTGCTGTGATTTTGTATGGTCCGTCCCAGTTGGTTCCTAGATTGCTCTCTCTTGGGTCTTTGATTGCCTGTGTTTTGGTCTTAAGCACGTAGTCCCCGACTTTGAGTGGTCTGACTTTGGCCTTTTTGTTGTATTATCGTTCTGCCTTCTGTTTTTGGGCGATCATTCTTTTGATGCCATATCCCTTTGCTCTTCTATCTCGTCGAGGTCTTGCTTTCTGTTCTCGTCGTTGCCTGGTCCGCTTTCATTGGAGTATCTCAGGCTCGGTTCCCCGACCTCGAACGGTATGAGTGCATCGGTGTCATAGACCAATGAGTATGAAGTTTCTCCTGTGCTTGTCTTTGGCATTGTGCAGTATGCCCATAACACTTCTGGTAGCAGTTCTGGCCACAGTCCCTTGGCGTCTTCGATTTTCTTTTTCATGATGCTCAATATTGTTTTGTTGGAGGATTGGGCTTAACCATTTCTTGCGGGATGACATGGCGTGGAGAGTATTCACTTGATGTTCCATTTCTCAAAAAATCCAGCACACTTTTTCCCGGTGAACTGTGGTCCGTTATCACAGCTGATTTTCTTGGGGATTCCGAAACGACATATGATGTTCCTCCATATGAATGTGATGACCTCCTGTTTGCTTATTTGGGGGAAAGCACCTGACTCTACCCATTTGGAGAAGTAGTTAGTCAAAACTTAAAGGAAATGTACATTACCTCGACCTGCTGGGAGTGGTCCTACGATGTCCATTCCCCATTTGATGAATGGCCAGAGCGACGTGACTGAATGAAGGTGCTCGCCTGCTTGGTGTATCATAGGGGCGTACTTCTGACATTGCTCGCATTTTTGATGATGTCGGTGACTTATTTTTTCATGGTGGACTAATAATAGCCAGCTCATATGAGGCATCTAACGAGGGCTCGGTTGCTGGTATGGGCACCGCAATGGCCTTTATGTACTTCCTTGAGTACTCGTCTTGTTTGGTTTGTCCCAGGCATTTTTCCAAGGGGCCGCCAAACGTTCTTTTGTATAATTCGTTGTTGATGATGTTGTACCTGGCTACCTGCATTCGAAGCTTTCTGGCTTCTTTTTTGTCTGGTAGATGTGTTCCTCCAGCAAGTATGTTATAATACGGTTGCACCAGTCCCAAGTTAAGTTTACAAAGTGTACCTCAAGTTTTGATCTATCGACGAGTGGAGTAGCGTGATGACGCTCCCTTTCCATTTATGTTTTTTGTTCTTGCTGCTAGTTTGGCGAGGCCGTCCGCCTCGGTGTTTTGAGCTCGAGGTAGTTGATCAAATTAACATTCGTCGAAATCCGGCAGCATTTTGTGGATTTTCGTTTGGTACTTTTGTAGACTTTGCTCCTTGATCTGGTAAGTCCCTGTGACTTGGTTGACGACGAGTTGTGAGTCGCATAGGAGCACGACATTTGAGAGCTAGTTTTAGTCCTACAATCACGACCTCATACTCGGCCTCGTTGTTAGTCATATCGAGGCATCGTATGGGCTAGCGGATGACCTCGCCCATTGGGACCTCGAGTACGAGTCCCAGTCCTAAACCTAACGCGTTAGAAGCGTCGTCGGTCTATAAGACCCATAGGTCGGGTAAATGGGGAGCAGTACGAGAAGCTTCCTGCTCTACTTCAGGCATTATCTTGGCGCTGAAGTCGGCTAGTACTTGGAACTTTATCGCCGTTCGCGGATGATACGTGATATCGTGATCGCTTAGCTCGATGGCCCATTTGGCCATCCTTCCCGATAGTTCAGGATTATGTAAAATGCTTCTAAGGGGGAAGGTTGTGACTACCAATATGGGATGGAATTGAAAACAAGGTCTCAACTTTCGTGAAGCTATGACCAATGCGAGGGTACCTTGTTTCGGCATCGACCCGAGTTTTACTAATATTATAAATTGGAGATTGCGTACCTTTGTTTTCACGGACCAGTACTGCACTTACCGCTACTTCTGACACGACCAAATATACTAGGAGGCGTTCATCGGGTTCGGATTTAGCGAGCAGTGGAGGCGAGGACAGATATGCCTTTAGCTCCCTTAAGGCCCCGACGCATTCCGAGTTCCATTGGAGTCTGTTGTCTTTTTTGAGGACGTTGAAATTTTTTTGGAACCTGTCGGAGGATCGTGAGATGAATATCGACAGGGCGGCTATACGGCTGGTAAGTTTTTGTACCTGTTTCTTGCTGGTCAGTAGTTCAGGTATTCCTTCAATAGCTTTGATATGGTCGAGGTTGACTTCTATGCCTCTTTGTGACACCAGGAAACCGAGGAACTTGGCCGAGGTTACGCCGAAGGCGCACTTTTCGGGGTTTAGATTCATGATGTAGTACCTTAGTATATTGAAGGCTTCTTTTAGGTTATCGATATGATCTTCTCCCCTTTTGGATTTAACCAACATATCGTCAATGTATACTTCCATTGTTTTGCCAAGCTGTTCTTTGAACATCTTGGTGCCCAGCCTCTGATAGGTTTCTCCTGCGTTCTTCAAACCAAATGGCATGAATCTATAGCAATACGTCCCTTGGTGAGTTATGAAAGTGGTGTTTTCCTGGTCTTCCTCCTCCATGAGGATCTGGTTATACCCTGAATAGGTGTCCATGAAGCTTCATAGTTCGTGTCCCGCCGTTGCATCGATGAGTTGGTCAATGTGTGGAAGCGGAAAAGAGTCCTTTGTGCATGCTTTGTTTAGGTCTGTGAAGTCTACGCACATGCGCCACTTACCATTTTTCTTTTTCACCATGACTACTTTGAGAACCCATTGGGCGTATTTGGATTCTCTGATTGAGCCGTTGGCGAGTAGTTTTTCCACCTCCTCGCGGACTGCTTCACTGATTACGGCGTTGAATTTTCTTCTCATTTGCCGTACTGGTGAGTAGGGTGGGCATAAAATCCGAAAACCGAACCGAACCGAATTAATTTGGTATTTCGATTTTGATTTTTTCGGTATTTCGGTTTATTTCGGTATTTCGATATGGTATACGGTATTGAGTTTTTGATATGTTGGTATTTCGGTATACCGAAATACCAAAATAGTTTATAAATTGAGACAGTAATTGATGCTTGCTGCAATTATGTCTATTTGAAAATATTATGATCTTTTCTTTGTACTCATTTTGTTTGGTCTTCCTTAATAGGACTAGTACACAATATTACTCATCTTTTAACAAGTACCAAAATTTAAATAATGTAGTGATTGAGTAATAATAATAGCAATAAAACTAATATATTAATTGCGAAATACAAGTAGGAAAAAATCAAGATCGTCCATGGAAAATCTTAAAAGTTGATAAAAATACCTGCTTAAACTTTCATTTTCATTGGTTTAAAGGCAAAAGATCAAGCAAAAAGTGGATCAACCATACCAGCAAAGGTTCTAACAGTTACCAAAAGCATTACAACACAAACTAAACGTTCTAGTTACTGAAAACTCCTCCAGCTACACCAGACAAAGCCTATACCTTTGTTGTGGTCCATGAAGCAGAAAATGGTTTAAACCGAAACCATACCAAAATCGTACGGAACCAAAATAAGAAATACCGAACCCTACCGAAATATTTGGTACGGTATTTGGTATACACAATTGATAAACTGAATACCACAATACTGAACCGAATTTCTTAAATACCGAAGCGAAGTACCGAATGCCCACCCCTACTGGTGAGTAGAATGAATCTGTATTCAATTTGTGCGTAGCGATGTCCTTCGGGTACCCGACATATTTGCATGGGAGAAAGCGAATAAGTCTACATTATTAGTTAGAAACGTATGAAAAAATTTACCTGGTTTGGGGATTTTGTGGTCGATGTAAAAATTTTTGCTGGTGTCATTTTTATCTAGTCGGACGGGGTCGAGGTCTTCTACCGTTGACCCCGTGGCCTATATGATGTCGGGGTCCTTGATGACGTCGTTTTACTCGTCGGATTTGGTCCCCGACTCTGGTAATTACTAGGCTTCTGAGCTTGTTCCCTTTAACTGTTGAGTGTATGTACAGTCTTAGGCGATGCAATAAAATTCTTGGGATAGCCGCTGCTCGCCCCGAATGCTGAATATCCCCCACGAAGTAGAGAACTTGATTACTTGATACAGGCTGGATGGAATGTCTCTCATGGCGTGTATCCAAGGCCGCCTTATGATGTCGTTGTAGGTTGTGTCCTGGTTCATGATATGGAATATTGTCTCTAAGGTGACGTCCCCGGCCAATACGGGTAGCGTTATTTCTCCTGAAGTTTTCTCAACTGCATTGTTAAACCCTGTCAGTGTTATGCAGCGTGGTACTATCTTATCCTCGAGTCTCATTTGGGCGAGAACTCGGGGGTGGATAATACACGTGCCGCTCCCATCGTGGACCATTATTCTTTTCACATAAGTACCTAAAATTCGTAAGGTAATAACAAGAGCATCGAGCTGAGGGAAATTCAAACCGTGGGTATCTGACTTATCGAAGATGATATTGTCTTCGAGGTCGTCATACCGTTCGTGTGTGATTGATCGCTTCAATTTATGCGCGGTGGTGAACTTTACGTGGTTGATTGCGGCTACATCGCCCCCGCCGATGATCATTTGGATGGTGCGGGTGGGGGAGGGTGGCTTTGGAGGGCCTTGGTGTTGTTTTCGTCGTCTGCCAAAGTTGGCTCTCCCGTGGTCGCTCATCAACTCTTTTAAATGTCCTTGGTTGATCATGTCTACCACTTCTTGTCGTAAAGCTATGCAGTCTTCGATCTTGTGGCTTCGTTCCCGGTGGAACTCACAGAGAGTATTCGACCTTTTGGTGTTTGGGTCGGACTTCATCTTTTGCGTCCACTTCACCTTCAGGCCGAGCTTCTCCAGTGCGTACACTATCTCTGAAGGGGAAACACAAAAATTGTGAGTAGATAAAGGTGGGGCATACCTCTCTCGTTTCGTTGAGTCCTTGTGTTTGACCTGGACAACCCTTTCGTATGGCGAGGAGATGGTGGAATAGTCATTCTGACATAAGGCTGGTGCCTATCCCGATTGGGACGTGGTCCTGAGCGATCTCTTCTGACATCATTGCGGCGGTCTCGTCTTGATTCTGTTTGGACTGACGTTAGCCGTTGAGTTGGGCCGTTGAGGTCATCCTCGTCTGCTCGAACCTCGGCGCAATAGGCATTGTGTATTTATTCCCAAGTGGTGGGAAGGTACTTCATGAGTCTGCTCATTAATTTTCTGGTCACACTCGACCCATTTCTATTTAGTCCATTTTGGAAGGCTGCCAGGGCCATCCCTTTAGATACGTTTGGCAAACTCACCCTGAATCTGTTGAACCAAGCGAGGAAACCCCTGAGTCCCTCCCGGACGACTGTCTAACGGTGAACATATCATTCACAATGGCCTCGGCTTTCTTGGCTCCAGCGTGAGCTGTTACAAACTTATCGGCCATTTCCTCAAATATTGTTATTGACCGTGCTCGTAGCTTTGAGTAAAGGCTCCCCCTGTTAGGGTTTCACCGAACTTCTTTAGCAATACTGACAATACCTGCTCCTTTGAGAGGTCGTTGCCTTTTACTGCAGTGACGTAATGAATTATGTGATTCTCGGGGTCCGTCGTGCCGTCATATATTTTCAAATATGGCGGCGTTTTGAAGGTTTTGGGTATAGAGTGTGGGGCCACTTCTTTGATGTATGGCTGTTCGACGAGCCGACCGACGTCCCGTTTAGGCAGAAGCTTTAGGGCGCCGGGTATCTTGTTGACCCTTTCCTGGTGTTCTTTCATCTGGTCTCGTAGTGTCTTATTTTCATTTTTCATTTCTTCCATCTTCTTTCGTATGGATGCGAGTGCATCATTGCCTGCATCAACAATGGTGTTAGTGTTACCTGTTGGACGGGGGCGGGTTTCTTGTTAACGGCTGCGGCGTCCGCTTGTGCAGCGTTCTGAGTCGTTCCCTGAGTTGGCTTGTCGAGGAAGTTGTTTAATGTACTTGTCAACCATGCCTATAGTAGTTTTTTTTACTGTTAGTGGTGCCTCTTCGGTGGTGGATGTGGAAGCCTCCCTTTCTCGGGCGAAGGTTATGCTTCCATGAGTGGGAGGTGAACCGCTTCGTCCTGGTGTGACGCTTGGTGTCACATTTTCTTCTCCTCCATCACCAGCCTCGTTGATGGTGCTCATGAGGTTGGTGGTGACATCTGTTATGGCCTTCAGCCTTTCTTCCCCTTTTCATGCCATTGTTAATTCGTGCTAACGAAGAGTAAAAAAAAGCTGTTGTACGTGCGTTTCTTTTAGATCTATCAGAAACTACAGACTTTAACTATAAAATCTCCACAGACTGTCAATCTTTTCTTTGAACGAATCAAAGAATGAAATGAAAGGTTAATCCTAGTTAAGCTTAATGACTGTTAGATCTGCGAGTTTGGTGATGAATGTAGTGAGTTTATGCGTCGCAACAGTAAATGCAAGTTAACAACGTGTACGATGATTGCTATTGAGTTCTCAAGGAATTATGTGGATTAAATGCATGCAATGACAATAAATGTAATAAAGGAAGACATGTCACCCAAATATTGGACGACTAGGGTCATCCAATTCTTTGTTTGCAGTGTAGTTGATAGTAAACGTGGATGAATACACGATTCTTGGATCTTGTGAATGTCAAAGGTATCTCTCCACTCAAGAATCAACAGAAAAGACAAGTTTCGTATATTCTCAACAGTCAATGTTACAAATGTGTTTCTTTCTGAAGGTTTTCGATCTCCCTTTTTCCAATTTCCTCTTTTCTATATAGGGAACATTATTTCGAAACCTTAAGAAAGTACAAACCAAAGAATATTCTAGTAGAATATTCTCTCTTCCTGATCCTAACTTATCCTACCGTTAACATCTACTTATCTACCCGACCACACGTCGGCTTCTCAAAAGGGGCTCTTCGGCACCAAGCCTTGGCCGACTTAGCATTCGATCATGACCAACAAGGCCATTAGGTTCGATCCAAATTTTGACCAACACCCAAGTAATTACATAACATTGTAAATTTAAAACGTATTTATTTGTTATAGATAAAGTCATATTTGCATACACAAGTATAATTACATTACGTATTTTACAAATTCAATTGCCAATAATTAAGAAAATAAGCCTTAATGAGTGGCACATATACGTGTATTTGACAAAATGACAAATATTCTCCATCAGTGGATATATAAAATGCATATTACTGTTAAAAGCATTTATATAAATATTAATTAGATAACTGATATTGTAAAAAGTAAATATTATACTTTATAAAAGACAAATTTTGAGAGAATTGTAAACAAATAGTTTACCTTTTTGTTAGTAATATCGTAAGTTTGAATACTTACTATTTACTCTGATCACTTTTATTTGATATTCTTACTAAAAATAGATATTCACTTTTACTTGACACTTTACGCATATTAAAAGAAGATAATAAATTTTTTCCTGATTTACCCCTAGTATTTATTACTATTTCAAATCTAATAAAATATATATCAATTATTATGGGTAACATGATAAATTATATATTTTATTTATTATTTAACGTGATAGTAAAAGTGACCAGAGATAGTACAAGGAAACTTCACTTGACATTACTAATTGTTTTTTTCAAATTCATTTCCTAGTCGTAGTAGTGATTGACAAAGCAGAAAACGTAGTAGTACGGTACTATTAGGCGTCTTCCAATTTCCTAAAATCCCAGTACCAAGCAACCACCATGTTCATTTCCTAAATTGCTCCTATGGTCAAACCATCGGGCTGCACACCACTTGTTTGATAATACTACAATACGGAAAAAATAATCAAACACCCATCGCGATCTAGATTCGCTCCACTTTCTATCACACTCCCTCACTCCATTCTCCTACACCGGATCCACACATTCTGGCCGCCCCTCATCGCCGCTGCAACTCTCATTACGGTTCGTCTTGAGCGACCTTCCACTGCCGCCGCGCAATTACTAATCCAGATCCAATCTAACCCAAAGCGGGAATGGCTTCTTCGGAAGCCGATTCCCGGCTAAACCAAGTGCTTCTTCCAGCCCTTGAGAAAATTATCAAGAACGGATCATGGCGTAAACATTCAAAGCTATCCCACGAATGCAAATCCGTTATTGAATTCCTCACTAACCCATCATCTTTAACCCCACCCACTTCCCCTTCTACCCAATCCGATCCTGATTCAACTAACCAACACCCCGGAGTTCTCCTAGATCTCTCTTTTAATGATTCAGAGCTTATTCTTAGCCCTTTGATAAACGCCGCAGTTTCAGGTCACCTTAAGATCGCTGAAGCTGCTCTTGATGCTGTGCAAAAGCTCATTGCTCACGGGTACCTTCGCGGTGAAGCGGACCCCACTGGAGGCCCTGATGCCAAGCTTCTATCCAAATTGATTGAGTCCGTTTGTAAATGTCATGATTTAGGAGATGATGCCGTGGAATTGCTTGTAATTAAGACTATTTTATCTGCCGTAACGTCCATTTCGATCCGAATCCATGGGGATTCTTTGTTACAGGTTGTGAGGACGTGTTATGATATCTATTTGGAGAGCAAGAATGTGGTGAATCAGACTACGGCTAAAGCTTCCTTGGTTCAAATGTTGGTGATTGTCTTTCGGAGAATGGAGGCTGATTCGTCTACCGTGCCATTACAACCTATTGTCGTGGCGGAGTTAATGGAACCAGCTGAAAAAGCTGATGCTGATGGGTCGATGACATTGTTTGTTCAGGGGTTTATAACCAAAGTGTTGCAGGATATTGATGGTGTCTTTAATGCTGGGACTCCGAGGGCCGGTGCTACATCTACTGGTGCTCATGACGGGGCATTTGAGACAACTACGTCGACTGTGGAGTCCACTAATCCTGCTGATTTGTTGGATTCCACAGATAAGGATATGTTGGACGCCAAGTATTGGGAGATTAGCATGTATAAGACGGCACTGGAGGGGAGAAAAGGGGAGTTGGTGGATGGGGAGGGAGAAAGGGATGATGATTTGGAGGTTCAAATCGGGAATAAATTGAGAAGGGATGCATTCTTGGTGTTTAGAGCTTTATGTAAGCTCTCAATGAAAACCCCACCCAAGGAGGCAGCAGCAGATCCACAGTTGATGAGAGGTAAGATTGTGGCATTGGAGCTGCTCAAGATATTGTTGGAGAATGCTGGAGCAATATTTAGGACAAGTGACAGGTATTTCCTAGCTATTATACTCAAATCTATTCTAAGGACTATGCCTCAATCACTTATGCACTTGCTCGTCTAGTTACTGTGTATCAGTTTTTATTTCGATGTATTGAAGGATTGTCTCTGCCGCACTGCCACTAGTTCATTTTGGGTGGCATAAATGTGTAAATGGCACATGTTTATTTTGTTACTTGATCTAACTTATAAAGTGCTGTTCATCTTTAATAAGTATTTAGAAAGTACTATTCTCAATGTTTCACATGGAAAGATGGCTATTTGTTGCTCTTATATGTGCTTAACTAAGGTAAGACCAACAAATAATACGATGAGGATAAGAAGCTGCTCAGAGATAGTGATAACAGTCCCCGGTAACATCCATGGTAGCATTTTATCTTAAAAGAAATTTGAAATGCGCTCCTATTGAGAATCCCACAGGAGTACCTTTTTCGCGATTGGCCTGGATAAAACAAGCCGAAGTAAAGTGCGAAGCACAGACTTCATTCTATCCATCTAGTTGGGGATTCAATGGTTTCATACCATTCAGGTTCTGTGATTAGATCTTTTACTCCTCCTAGTATCTTCCGAAGCTGGTGCTGGGCCTTCTTTCGATTTCCAGTCATAAATCTCTCATGAAAAATAATATCCAACTATTCATAACTTTGTGCTGTATAAAAGTAGAGAGAAGAAAAAGAGAGAACTTGTCTTAAACTGATGATTAACAATGTACAAGAATGGCTCCTCGTGATTGATGATTTCTGATGCACAAGAGAAGCTTCTTATGTAGGAGTCTCAGACTACTACAGTATAATTTGTAATTACTTTCTATGTCTAGTAAGGAAGTGAAAATGCTGCTAATAAATGCATATTATTCTATGAAATTTTAGGGATTAGCATGAAATATTCTGCTGTATTCTGGCTTACGTTCAATAAATCAAGCCTTGAAAGCTGTAGCAATTAAAAAAAAATCGAGCTTGTTACTGTAGACACATGTAAGTCTATTAATTCTCTTGACTCCCAACAAACTGAGCTACCGTTTCATCCATGTTAGCTCCGAAATTAAATAGGTCCGGGAATTTGAGGGGCATATGTCCTAATCATTCATCAGGCCCAAAGGGTTATTATCTACCATCCCCATCTCTGAATGAATTTTGAGAGTACTCATTCTAAAGGTTTCTTATGTGTTTCCACACCCAACCCCCCTTAAAGCATGATTCCTAGTTTGTGCACCATGGATCTTGAGCTCCATATTTAGCTTGTACACATCTATCTTCGTGATACTTTTTGTGAGTGATGTTTTAGTTTTTCTGAGAAAGATCATCATTACTTATAAAAAAGTTTCCCGCTTTCTTCTCACTTTATGTTTCTGTACTCTATTTGAATAAATAGATTTTTTTTTGAAAATGTACTGGAATATTTCAGTAAATAGAATTTTTCTTCACTTCTATTGCATCCAATAGGAAATCCCTCAAAAAATTTCCAACTTTATCTGTATCTTTCTTGGAATAGACATCATGTAAGTGGACAGACCAAAGAAAAAAAAGACATGTAAATGGGGAGTTAGTTATTTGTTGTGTTAAAAGAACGTTATCAGGTAATGAGTCTAGCACGCTATTTATAAGTAGTAGTCTCTCACCAATTGGATTTTCCTATTGGACAACCTCTTTTCAAACTTCTCCATGATCATTCTTACTTTTAATATTTTTTCTTGATAATAAAAAAATAACACTATTAAAAGTAGAGGCGCTGGCTTATCCTTACACAACAAACTAAGCCTGGTATTTACGTGGAGAAGGGTACAAGGGCGGGCTTATCCCTGAGTTTCGAAGGCTGTGGTTGGTCCTAATCTGTTACTGAGTTTATGTCACCAATTTATTCCTTGCTCCGAGATGCATGCCCAAATGTTTTCCACGCAGAATCCCAATCTTACATCTTATATTCTTTCTTAACTCTTGTAGTCCATGGAGTTCATTTAGAAGATAAAAAAGCTTTTTGCTAGATTTATATGCAGGGGACCCATGAAGTTATGACCCGCTCAAGTTGTTTAAAACTGACTGGGATCTATTTATTTGTGGGTCAATTTGGGCTACCTATGTAGCTCAAATTGACCCAAACTTTTAGGATGGTTTGATTTGGGTTGCGCCTAAATTGACTGCGTAGTTAATCCAATTGACTTAAAAAAAACTTTTACAAGAATAGAAAAAATAATTGAAAATAATTGCTACGATTAAAAAAGGTTTTGGGCTTGAAAATAATTGATGAAAACACAAACAAATTATGGTTTTGAGTTGAGAGGGTTGAGCATGACACCATGTTGACCCAAGCAGTATCTGGATGAGTTATGGCCCAAAGAATTTATTGATTTGACTTGTTTTTACCTCCTGTAGTTTAGTTCAACCCATCCATTTGGCACCCTTACTTAAGTGGAAGCCTGAAACAGTCTCAAAAACCAACATAATTACTGTTACAATCTATTTCTAAGTTATTTTCTGGGTCGTTATGTAACAACCCATGGACTGTTGGCGGTTAGACTTGAAAGGGGTTTCTAGCAAAACCTGCCTTGGGCAAATCTCACATCAGAATGGGAGGGGAAAGTTACAGACTGTATAAGGGTGAGTTCATGATTCTAATTCTCTTTGGGATGATAAATGACCTACTTAACTCAATGGTTAAAGTACTGCTTTCATACGGCGGGAGTCATTGGTTCAAATCCTATCAACGAGACAAAACCATAAGGCCCAAAAGCCTTAAGGTGGTGCAGAGGGTTGAGCTAAAGTGGACAATACCTTGACAGTTGGGCCTGGGCCGTGACACGTTGAAGTTATGCGTGGGAAGTGCACAATTAGCCACTAATAAGATATGCATTTACTTTTAAGCCACTGTTTAAAATGTCTTTAGTTTTTGGCCACTGCTTTAATAAACTTTACCCACCCAGACGAAAATACCCTTCTGACCAAATGTCCTTAACTTATGAGCTTGTTACCGTAAGTTTTATGAGCTTGTAAGTCTAAGTTTAGGACTACTTATCCTTTACTTTTGAACTTGTAACTCTAATTTTTTTTTTATGAAGTAAGGTGATTCATTAATAGGCATCAAGGAGATGCAAAAGGTACAAAAAGGTAGAGAACTAGCTCCAGTACAAAGATCTATGCTAAGAACATGGAGCTAATGAAATCCACAAGGTGATCTGCACTAGTTACAGAGGAAAGATGAATCCAGCTAAATAGATTAACTAAGCAAATAGTCTTGAGGGAGTAGATTGGAGTTGAGATGCCATCAAAACACCTCTGATTTCTTTCTATCCAGATACACCAAAAAATTACTGCTGGAACCATTCTCCAGATCCTCTTGATGTCTTTGTCAACTCTCCAAGAACACCAACTTTCATATGCTTGCTTTATTGTCTGTGGCATAAGCCATTTCAGACCAAAATTAGAGAAGAAGAGACTCCAGATTTCACTTGCAACTGCGCAATGGAGGAAAAGATGATTGACACTTTCTGAATTTTGTTGACACATGTAACATCTGTTAACAAGTGTAATGTTCCTCTTGCTTAGGTTGTCTTGAGTGAGACATACCCTCTTTATAGCTATCCAGGTGAAGCAATTCACCTTGGTAGGCGCCTTAGTTCTCCAGATATGTTTCCAAGGCCAGCTATCTATCATACCATTCTGGGAACTCTAAGTTAAGGACTCGAAGTTCAGGACTATCCGTCCTTAATTTCTGTGCTTGTAACTCTAAGTTAAGGACATGTTAAGGACTACATGTCCTTAATTTTTGTGCTTGTAACTCTAAGTTAAGGACCAAGTGTCCTTAATTTTTGAACTTCCAACTCTAAGTTTAGGACCAAGTATCCTTAACTTATGAGCTTGTTATTGTAAGTTCAGGACTAGCTGTCCTTAATTTATGAGCTTGTAAGTTTAAGTTACAGACTACCTGTCCTTAGTTTTTGAGCTTGTAACTATAAGTTCAGGACAACATGTTTTTGAACTTGTAACTCTAAGTTCAGGACTACATGTCCTTAATTTCTGTGCTTGTAACTCTAAGTTAAGGACTACCTGTCCTTAATTTTTGAACTTCAAACTATTAAGTGGCAGCAAAATCTCTACTTTGGTCAAGAGAAAGCAACCTGAAGATAAAAATTACTAATATCTACTTGCATATTCTCATCGAATTGCCAATCAAAGGGTTATATCAAAATATTGCAAGATTGCGTAATCTGGAAAATTTCAAATTGGAAATACGACACTCTTTTGGGGAAGATTGTTGGGACGTCAGTGATGTCGAGTTCCAAGCACTCAAATACTTGAAATTATTAAACTTCATGGATATTAGAGAATGGAAAGCATAATCTCTACTTTGGGGAAAATAAAAACAATTGTGTACGTTCTTTATATTCGTATAACATGGACAGAAAAGAGATAGAAGAAAGGGTAATACCGTCTTTTCATATTAATTTTAATAGACTAGTGGCTACTTTTGCTGGATAAAAAGTAAATACCACTTTAAAAAGTGGCTACCCCACACAAGTTTTACAAGTTATGATGGTGGTTATCTTTTCACTGGTTAGGTGTTAGTCACAGTGTAGTCACCACTTCTCAATTTTGTTAGCCTCATTTCTGCAATATTTTTTCCTTCTGATCGTCTACTGGATTGTTGCGTAAGTCTCATAACCTCTCTTTATTTGAAATTCTAATCAGTGCCTACTCTTAGGTCTTGGCACTGTCTGATTATTTGACCTACTGCAATCAGCAGGGCAACTTCTTGTGCATCTTTCAATTTCAATGATGTTGGTCTAAATTCATGGTTATATTTGGTTTTAATTACTTTGCTCTATTCTTACAGGTTTTTAGGTGCTATCAAGCAGTACTTGTGTTTGTCGCTTTTGAAAAACAGCGCTTCAAGTCTCATGATTGTCTTCCAGCTTTCATGCTCAATTTTTATAAGTCTGGTTGCAAGATTTAGAGGCGGCCTCAAGGCAGAAATTGGAGTTTTCTTTCCCATGATTGTTCTTAGAGTATTGGAAAATGTTGCTCAACCAAATTTCCAACAGAAAATGATAGTGCTTCGATTTCTCGAGAGGCTCTGCATTGATTCACAGATTCTGGTTGATATATTCCTCAATTATGATTGTGATGTCAATTCGTCAAACATATTTGAGAGGTATCTTTCAAATCCTGTTGTCTGTGTATTACATAGTTAAGAAATTTCAGCTTAGTCTGATTATAAATTTCATCTGGTTCCTGCTTTGTTGTTCACACAATTCCTCCAGAATGGTCAATGGGCTTCTTAAAACTGCTCAAGGGGTACCTCCTGGCACAACAACAACTCTGTTGCCACCACAAGAGGCAACCATGAAGCTAGAAGCAATGAAGTGCTTAGTGGCTATCTTGAAGTCTTTGGGAGACTGGATGAACAAACAATTGCGTATTCCGGATACTCATTCAACCAAAAAGTACGAGGCACCTGACAGTAACTCGGAACCTGGGACTCTTCCCATGGCAAATGGCAATGAGGATGAGCATACTGAAGTATCAGATTCTCATTCTGAATCCTCTAGTGAAGTTTCGGATGTTTCTACGATTGAGCAGCGTCGCGCTTACAAGCTTGAGCTTCAGGTTGGTGAAAGTATATTTGTTCTTTGGACAAGTAACTATTCTGATTGCCAAAAGAATTGTCATGAGCAGTGTCTGTGACATGGTCTAACTTGAAACTTGTGCAGGAAGGTATATCTCTGTTTAATAGGAAACCCAAGAAAGGCATTGAATTCCTGATTAATGCTAATAAAGTGGGGAGCTCACCAGAAGAAATTGCGGTATTTCTTAAAGATGCCTCTGGTTTGAATAAGACTTTAATAGGTGATTACCTTGGGGAAAGGGATGACTTAGCATTGAAAGTAATGCATGCGTACGTGGAATCCTTTGATTTCCAAGGAAAGGAGTTTGATGAGGCCATCAGGGCCTTTCTACAAGGATTCAGATTGCCTGGTGAGGCCCAGAAGATTGATAGAATCATGGAAAAGTTTGCTGAACGGTACTGTAAATGCAATCCAAAAGCTTTTAGTAGTGCAGACACTGCCTATGTCCTTGCTTATTCAGTTATATTACTTAACACTGATGCCCATAATCCTATGGTCAAAACGAAGGTATGCTTTTCCTTTTGCTAGAGATGACTATTTGTTTGTGCCCATTTTCAGTAATTTGGCCTGATATCCCATTATTCTGTAGATGTCAGCTGATGATTTTATAAGGAACAATCGCGGAATTGATGATGGAAAGGATTTGCCAGAGGATTATTTGAGATCTTTGTATGAGCGGATATCGAGAAATGAAATTAAAATGAAAGATGATAACTTGGCTGTCCAACAAAAGCAGTCTTTGAACTCTAACAGGATTTTAGGTTTAGACAGCATTTTGAATATTGTTGTCCGTAAGCGAGGAGATGGCAGTATGGAGACTAGTGATGATCTTGTCAGACACATGCAGGAGCAGTTCAAAGAGAAAGCTCGCAAATCCGAGTAAGATTCACTTGATAATTCTTCTATGCCTGGACGGGAGAAGTTATATTCTTGAAGTATTATCTTACTTCCATCATTTTGTCTTTATTCTTAACAGCTACTTTTTTTTTACCCTCTGTAGCAGTTTCCTGTAAAGATATCAGAATGAGAGCTTTAAAAGAATAACGTATTGATCTGCTGCTGAAAATGATGATACTATCTACTGTGTTGTATTCTTTTTGTGAGATCAATCTTTCACACATTCGTATTCATTAGGAAGCTCTAGAAGGATATGTCATAGTATCATCTGCTTATGATCTCTTTTAGGGAAGAAAGAAATCAGTAAATTATTCATTACTCAAGCTCAATCTTGTGTACCACCTTTCATCCCATTGCGTGATTAACCTTGATCACTTTGAATTCAACTTGCCTTTGCAGATCAGTTTATTATGCTGCAACAGATGTGGTGATCCTCAGATTCATGGTAGAGGTCTGCTGGGCTCCAATGTTGGCTGCCTTTAGTGTTCCTCTAGACCAAACTGATGATGGAGTTGTGATAGCTCTGTGTTTGGAAGGATTTCGTTGTGCAATCCATGTTACTGCTGCAATGTCCATGAAAACACATAGGGATGCTTTTGTGACTTCTCTTGCGAAATTTACTTCTCTTCACTCACCTGCAGACATCAAACAGAAAAACATAGAAGCAATCAAGGTTTGTGTTTGCTCCTAGTATTGCATGCCCATGATTCTACTGTACTGAGTTAATCTTTTTTGTTGCTAATCTGCTTTTTGGTGGTGCTTACCAAGTTTGCAATTTGATTTTCTTAGTTTTTATTTATTGTAATAGAGACTGTGCATAATATTCATGAAACCCATTGCATGTACGCATTGTTGTCTGGACTTAAAGTTTCCTCCCGAGCTAATGGCTTATCCGATCTCCAGCATCGAAGTGAATGATGGATTTACTAAGAGGACTTCCTTTGTGTTGGCAGCTGATAGTACATTTTAGTAACATTAGGAAGTTAGGAAATGCAGTGTAAGGCTGCGTACAATAGATCCCTGTGGTCCAGCCATCCTCGGACCCCACGCATAGCGGGAGCTTAGTGCACCGGGCTGCCCTTTAGTAACATTAGGAAGTTGGTGCGGTGAATTTTGGAGCAAGCTAGATGAGTCTAACAGATTGTAGTCGTACGTGATGGTTATTGTCTATAGTTTGGAACTGATTGTCATAGGATAAATTGTAGGGCAAATCGTTGGAATTGATCAATAGAGCTGATGTACCTTCTATTGGGTAAGGTTGTGCTGAAGTTTCATAAGTTCAACCTACCCCTTTAATTCAGGTCCAAGGATACTATTAGCTTGTGAAACCATGACTCACTGATAATGAAACATATGGTTTGACCTAAAATGATGTTTGAGTCAAATAACTGTCAAAGGATCTGGGTATTGATCTTAGTTTGATTGTAGCTTTCACCTTTCTTTTGGGCATAATATCTAATGTATCAAAGGATAATTTCACAATATTTTTTATATTTAAATGAGTTTAGATTACTCAACTTCAAAATTGTTTTATTCACCATCCCTAAAAAATAATAAGTTGTAACCTTTTGTCAACACCTATTTTTTTTTTTGTTGTTGTTGAGAAGGTAACAAATTTTATTATATTAAAAAGATAGTCCTTAGCACAAAGAATGTGCTAACGAATGAACAGTGTTACAAGTTCCAAAATGTGGACATTAGGAATAAAACCTATTCTGACAAGTAGGAATAAAACTCAAAACTCTCATATTGATAACCGTCCAGGCGAAATGTGGACATTCAATCTGGTAGCAGTTAAATTTTGACAAAATTTGGTTAAAAACATAAACAAGCCAAACAGGAAACCACAATTTGACTACATTTTATTCGAGAATGATCTTGGATGATGATAGGAATGCAAAGGATAAGGTATTGGCCTGCTTCATAAAAAAAAGGATAAGGTATTGGTCTGCCCTAACAGATATCAGTGCCTTTGGAAATGAGAATGAGACTAAAAGTACACTTTCTAATGATTATAGTGCCTATCTGCTATATTTTTTGATTGGTAGGGTACTTTCTTGATTTTTTTCTATGCTGCTAAGAAATTTTCACACCATTGTCCCTCTTTGAAGCTTAACTGCAGAATTTTGTGCATTCCCATTATGATATTGAAAAATCTGTGGTCTAGATTTATTTTTGCACTCCTCTTTACTACCAAACTCCTTGTTCCATTATTTCTTAAATTATCTCTCTTTTACTCACAGGATATATATTGGATACTGCTGCAGTTATCCTATTTTCACTGACCTATTTCTGCTCAAGCCTGTCCAAAAGTGACTTAATCCTAGTAGGAAGTTTACGTTTCCAATTATTAACTAGGAGGCCTGGATGCTCCCAGACCATGCTCGACTCCAGTAATTTTGGTTAACTTGGAGTTTTGGTTCTTAATTTTTTGTTTTATTTTATGAAAGGAAATTTGGTTCTTCAGGTTTTGGGAGAAAACATCTCTAGAATTAGTCTCGAGTTTAGTAGCTGATCTAAATACAGGTTTTCAGGTAACCAAATTAGTCTCACTGAAGGTTGAGGGACTATATGCTAAATATCAAGGACCAATAGAGTTTCCTATACCTTTGCTCTCACTTAAGGCAGGTTTCCATAGATAGACGCCTCGTCCACAACAAGAAAAAAGAAACTAAGTAGGTTCACATAACAAAAAAAGTATTACCGGCTCACCTTTTGCCTCCTAAAATGGAATTTTCATTTGACCACATGATTTTCAATATTATATATATTTTTGATGACCATTCAGTACTTTATATATATATATATATATATATATATTACATTTTAAAGAAGTTTGTCCTTTAAATTTCAGAGGATTAATCTATGATGCAAAGAATTTCTAAAGACATTTTAGATTTTCTTGGCTAACCACATTTTTATCAGTATAAACCAATATCTGAAACTGAAATAGCGAAAATTGGTATCCACAAATCTACTCATCTTATGACAACAAAGAAACTCCACTTTATAGTCGGTTTTTCAGTTTTGGGGGTCAGGTGCTTAATATCAGTTAATTATATTCTGTATTATTCAAAAAAAAAGAAAAAGGTTACATCTCTTCAACAGATTTTTTCATGTTTTTCGCGCTTCAAACATTATGTGAACACGTATTTTGCCGAAATTGTTATAATAATCTATTCAAATGTAAAGAAAGAAAAAACCTTTTAAGCGGAGCAAAGAGGGTCAATGGAAAAGGGACAGGAAGTTTATTACCTGGAACGGTTCGCAACCCTATATTACACTGTATTTATAGTAGACAGTTGCAAGTTTGCACATTTAGAGTGCCAGGATTTCTACCAGAATAAATGATGGTTGGAAAGTGTTTTAGATCCAATCAAATTGGGCCGGTGGAGGATACCTCTCAGCATCAATCCAATGCTACCCATAGTCATGCCTGGTATTATGATTCACTGGCTCTTTTGTAAGGTGTGGGGATATAAGAGACTTTAGTGGACTCTTGGCTTCTCTTTCAGCCTGGACTTTCTTTTTCTCAACCCTCTTCTCCCCTCTTTTGGCTAATTCGTCAACCTTAAGCTCTTTCATTTTCCTTTTTGTTTCTTTTAACTGAGAATTAAACTAAATTTACTCAAATCCAAGAAAAAAATATGAGTTTGCCTGCACCTCCTTGCAGATAAGTGATTTCATGTGTATAATGAAGGGGTTGTTGGCAATTACACCGCTCGTGTATTTTAGGCTCTAGATTTGTCATATTCTGGTGGGACTTCATGTATATTAATAGACTGTTCCTCACTGACCAAGTGGCAAATGTAAAAGCAGGACCACGTTTCTTGTCAAAATAGCAGGTAATATGGACCTTGTTTGACCTGAGTGGTTAGTTTCCCTGTGTCTGCGCTATTAAGTTGCCGTACTGGTGGTTATAAATTCTATACTCATCCTTTCCTTTAGTTCTGAAGGGAGAAACTCATTGAATTTCCTTTTTGTTTAACAGGCAATAGTTACGATCGCAGATGAGGATGGAAACTACCTGCAGGAGGCATGGGAACATATTCTGACATGTGTTTCTCGGTTTGAACATTTGCATCTCTTGGGGGAGGGTGCCCCTCCGGATGCTACTTTTTTTGCACTTCCTCAAAATGAATTTGACAAGTCAAAACAAACTAAGTCTAGCATCCTTCCTGTCTTGAAAAAGAAAGGTCCTGGGAAGATTCAAAGTGCAGCTGCAGCTATGAGGAGAGGTTCATACGATAGTGCTGGTATTGGTGGCAGCGCTGCTGCAGGCATCACATCTGAGCAGATGAACAACTTGGTCTCTAACTTAAACATGTTGGAACAAGTTGGTGAAATGAACCGCATATTCATAAGGAGTCAGAAATTAAACAGTGAGGCTATAGTGGACTTTGTTAAAGCTTTATGCAAGGTCTCCATGGAAGAATTACGTTCTACTTCGGATCCACGGGTTTTTAGTCTCACAAAGATGGTTGAGATTGCGTACGTCCTTTGGTTTCTCTACATAAAGTGTATCATTTTGCTTTCCCTTTTGCTTCCTGATAACTAGCAGAACTATTGATTCATTTTCGTTAAACAGGCACTACAACATGAATCGTATCAGATTTGTTTGGACAAAAATCTGGCATGTTCTTGGTGAATTTTTTGTGACCATTGGCTGCTCCGAAAATCTTTCAATTGCCATATTTGCAATGGATTCTTTACGCCAGTTATCGATGAAGTTCTTGGAGAGAGAAGAATTGGCTAACTATAATTTCCAGAATGAGTTTATGAAGCCTTTTGTGATTGTTATGCGCAAGAGTAGTGCTGTTGAGATCAGAGAATTAATCATCAGATGCGTCTCTCAAATGGTTTTATCTCGAGTCAATCATGTTAAGTCCGGATGGAAGAGCATGTTCATGGTATAAACCATCTTTTGATCTATACTCCATTATAGATTACATATAAATACTGAATATGCATTATTTTCTTAAATTTCTAGGTTGTTCTTTTCACCTAATGTTTTTTTTTTCTTTCTGATTACCTAACGTTTTCAGGTCTTCACCACTGCTGCTTATGATGACCATAAAAACATTGTGCTGTTGTCTTTCGAGATAATGGAAAAGATTGTGCGAGATTATTTTCCATATATTACGGAGACTGAGACCACCACATTCACAGACTGCGTTAACTGCCTTATTGCTTTCACTAATAGTAGGTTCAACAAAGATATTAGTCTCAATGCCATTGCTTTCCTTCGTTTATGTGCGGCAAAACTTGCTGAAGGTGATCTTGGCTCCTCGAGGAACAAGGACAAAGAAACTTCTGGGAAGCCTTCAGCATCTTCACCTCATAAAGAAAAAGATCACAATATTGAAAATGGAGAATTGACAGATAAGGAGGACCATCTGTATTTCTGGTTTCCTCTGTTGGCCGGTAAGGACAAAGACATTAGACTTAGACCAGGATTTCATGCCTGTAAAGCAAATGCTCTCTTTCACTGTTTGTAGAGACAAGTTTTAAGTCTAGGTTAATATCTGTTATACTTGTTTAAGAAATTACTCCTTTTCTCTTACAGGACTATCTGAACTTAGCTTTGACCCGAGGCCTGAAATCAGAAAGAGTGCTCTGCAAGTGTTGTTTGATACCTTACGCAATTATGGGCACCATTTCTCTCTATCATTATGGGAAAGGGTGTTTGAATCTGTCCTATTTCCCATCTTTGACTATGTTCGACATACGATTGATCCTTCAGGTGAAAACTCACCTATGCATGGAAATGATGATGAAGAGGGTGAGCCTGATCAGGATGCATGGCTTTATGAGACCTGCACACTGGCACTCCAACTGGTCGTAGATCTTTTTGTTAAATTTTATGACACAGTCAATCCACTTCTGAAGAAAGTGCTGTTCCTATTGGTGAATTTTGTCAAGCGTCCTCATCAGAGTCTTGCTGGTATTGGCATTGCTGCATTTGTCCGTCTTATGAGCAATGCTGGGAATCTTTTCTCTGAAGACAAATGGCTTGAAGTGGTTTTGTCCCTTAAAGAAGCAGCTAATGCAACTCTTCCCGACTTCTCTTTTCTTCTGAATGAAAATAACAATTATTGGTCCCAGGAAGAAGATATGGCTAGGAATAGCAATGCTGAAACCCATGGGACAGATACTCCAGATGAGGACTTGGAAAACCTGAGGAGGCACCGTCTATATGAAGCTATTTCTGATGTGAAGTGTAGGGCTGCTGTTCAGCTATTATTAATTCAGGTATCCAGCGTAGCCACTACTGTGGGTTTAGTTCTAATTCTTATATATATGCTCTCCTGAAGCAAGTAAAGATGGTATACACTATGTTAAGTGTACAAGATAAAGTGCTTAATCAGTAAATTGCTTCATGTTCCTACATAAAAATCATTAGTGTGATGGACTCAGAAAGCCCAATGTATGTCGTACTGTTTAAAAGATCTTTTGAATATCTCGTGGTTTGACTTGACATTGTTAGACACAAATTGAAGGTGGATAATGTGTCAAATTAAGTGGGAGAAATGTGGGGTTGCCATATAAGTTTTGGTTTTAAAATATATAGGCACAGTTAGAAATTTTGGACGCATGTATATCTGGTGTGCTAGTGTTTATTCAAGTTCTTAAGTTAGAAATGTATATATGGATATAAAATAACAGATTTATGCTGGAAACTAAAGCGGTTTTTAAATGTCTAGAAGGGGATACCGTGAAGTCCATATTCGAATAGGAGTAATTTGATGAAGGTTGGGCTAAGATATTTTATTAAGGAAAGATAGCCGGATAAGTACTCCACTTGATAAACTACCTACCATTCACGAGTTATCGATTTACGGTTGCGTTATCTTTTCTCACCGTTTTTAATCAATCTGAGATTAGTACTAGTTTATTTTTTTGATATTAGATCTATAACTAGTAACACCTTCATAGAAGTTAGTACCTATTTTATTTCATCATAGTTTCTTTTATGTATGACTAGAACTGGGAAAAAGAGAATCAAATTATAATTGGCTAATACTATGAACTCTTGATGCCTTCTCAAGTTTCAGACAATCTTTCTACTGCTGATTTCTGTAGTTTGAGATTAGAGACTCAGAATATCTCAAAATCCTGTAGGACGATATTTGATATGATAGGTGTTCGTGTTTTTGGTGTTTGGTGGTTGTGTTTCTCTTTCTAGGTGTCAACTTGCACTCTGTATATCTTTGTATTGTTATTTTGGTCATTTACTGAAGTATGGGGTCCGTCTGCTCCCTTAAATGTCATGTCTTCAGAAAGAACATTGATATTATTGGAAACCTTGTATGGTCAGTTTGATTAATCTTTCCTGCTTTTCGTGTATGTGTGGAGAGCATAATTACTACCATAATGGTCGCTTGCACATTGCAGGCTGTGATGGAGATCTACAACATATACAGACCTCAGCTGTCTAGCAAAAACATCATTGTCCTCTTTGATGCCATGCATGGTGTGGCGTCTCATGCTCATAAGATAAACAGTGACGCAACACTGCGGTCAAAGCTTCTAGAGTTCAGTTCCATGACCCAAATGCAGGACCCTCCATTATTACGGCTTGAGAATGAGGCATATCAAATTTGCCTCTCATTTTTACAAAATCTTGTGCAAGATAAACCTGCTGGTTTTGAAGATTCTGAAGTGGAAACATACCTCGTCAACCTTTGCAGCGAGGTCTTACACTTCTATATTGAAATTGCACGTTCAAGACAAATGTCTGAGTCATCTCTTGGTGCACAGCTTCGTTGGTTAATCCCCCTGGGCTCTGGTAGAAGGAGAGAGTTGGCTGCACGTGCACCTCTTATCATTGCAACTCTCCAGGCAATATGTAGTTTAGGAGATGCATCATTTGAGAAAAACTTATCTTGCTTCTTCCCATTACTTTCAAGCTTGATAAGTTGTGAGCATGGCTCAAATGAGATTCAGTTAGCCCTGAGTGATATGCTCAGCTCATCCGTGGGTCCTGTTTTGCTTCGATCATGTTGAGCTTAGGGTACTCATATGTTTTTTTTTTTTTTTTTGCGATATATGGTAATATTTCTTGTATTTTTGCAATTTTTGCTATTATCTAATATTGCAGAAAGATAGTTATGGTGCTTCAAAAACTAGTGATTGTCTATCTGCCCAGGCATTTAGAACCTTCTGCAATATACTGAGGAGCTTAGCTCTTTGTAGAGTCATTAGATGTTAGCAGGAGTTCTGGTGTTGTATGTGTAGCATTTTCCTCTACATTATATTAGCAATTTCATGCCTAAAGTTCTTGTTCTGTATCGGCTCAGAATCATTTTGTGGGCTTTGTTTATCTGATTAGTTGCAGGGGTCTGGTAATTGATGTTTGATTTTACAGCTCTGAAGCAGTATAAGATCATCCATGGCGATTCCGTTGGTTAGAAGACAAAGATGTTATTTGTGTTTGATGCACAGGTATGCTTTTGTTGGATTGATCTTTACTTCTTTTTTTCAATTTATTTTTTGATGGTAATGATATTCGGGCCAGCTTGCTTGCACCTTGGCCAATACACCGACAAGCAGACTTGATGGGTTGGCCTCTCATGAGCAGACGGGCTTTAGACTAAATGTTGTTGCTGGGTTAGACCTAGGATTTTTAGGTTGTTACTTCTATGCTTCAACCACTAACATATTTCCTTGGGGATGGGTGGATGGTTACCTTTTCGTAATTGCTTTATGGAATAGGGCCTTGATTTTTCACTGAACCTGCAAGGAAATATTTTCGCTGGCATATCCAACTGTTTTTAATGTTATTACTCTATAAGAAATGACAATTAAGGGACTCCAGAATTTTCTCTGAAAGGCGTCGTATACAGACTGTCATTATTCTTTTACAACTCAAAGATATACTTTGTTGGTGATCCAGTTCTTTTATGATGGAATAACAGAGTAACTAAGGTTTCTGAACCCTCGAAAAAATTCCCTTTCGTCTTTATGCAAGTTTCTGTTTCTGCTATGTCTGGGTGATTATTGTGGTGTTTATGCGTTGTGATTTTTGAGAGCTTTTGTTGAAAAACGGACGGATATCATTGAGTGGTTATTTATGTTCGTTTGTATCCTTTTTACAGAGAAGTGTTTTTTACGAGGAGAAATTACTTTTTCAGATCTCTTGTATGTTATTTTTAGATCTCTTATATGGGCGTTTGGACATAAGAATTGTAAAATTCCAAACAAAAGGTGAAAAAAATTTCAAATGAAAATGATATTTGAAAATTAGAGTTGTATTTGGACATGAATATTATTTTGGGTTGTTTTTAAAGTTTGTGAGTGATTTGAGTGAATTTTGAAAATCTTAACTTTTTGGAGAAGACTGCTCGTAAAAAAGACAAAGCTACAACCACATTTTTAAAGGACTATAAAACCAATGGAAGGAGTAATTTTCCTTATCTTTCAAGTCTATTGGTGACCGCTCTTTTAACTTTTCATTTATCCAGGGAACTCTGTTTCTGAATCTTCCCACTTTGTTCAATTTCTGTTCAGCTATAGAATTACAAATGACTGACTGAAAGACCTATCCTACTGGTCTAACAAAATGTCTTATTTTTTGTTTTCTCTTTTTCTGGTAGATATCAAAGTGAAGGGAGACTCAAAAATTTTCCCGTCCAAAAAATATCATTCATCGCTTTTTAGGATTCAAAACAAGATTTTGGGCGTGCGTTTAGAGTGTGTTACCTTTGATTTTAACGCGGATACTTAAAAGTTTCTTAGAATTAAGTTAGTGTAGTTTAATTCTAGAAATTAGTCTAATTGACTATCTGATAAACTAAATTTATCAAATTGGGTTGGAGAAAGTGATAGGAAAATTCCGTCTACTACTAAATGACTTGTACGTTGCACCTTGGTCCTAAAGAGTCCCAAGTATCTCCTCTTGCTGTTGGAAAGAGTATTTGTGTTTTAAATTGCCGTCTGACATGTAAATTCCAAAAGATTGTTCATTAACACTTGATTCCTTCACAAACGGAGACCAAATAGTAAATAAAAACATGATGATAAATATTGCCGGCAATTAAAAGAGGATATTTCCATATTCCACTAGGAATTGACTTCTTCCACTTCTTTTTAACTAGGAAAAGCTTCAGAATTTTTCACTTTTATAGAAATAAATAAATCTAAGTACTTGGAAAATGCAGGTTACTTTGTGTAGGACCAGATGAGGGCTATCGTGTGATTAGAAAGTGACAAACCACTGAGCTTCTTTGCCCAAACATGTAATGTCACCTTATGCACTCTCACATTCATTTCTACTTACTAATTCTACTTCTTGACTATTGACAATAATACAACTACCACTTTTTTCAGTCTTTTACTCTTTATCTTTTCTCCTTTTTCCCAAGATCTTAGTTAAAAGATCACTATGGATTCTTTCAGAATATGGTTCAAGTCTTTGAATAACTCAGCTGGCAAATTTCTTGGACAATTTAAGTACTGGAAAAAAGGGAAAAAGAAACCAAAGAGAATGGTTTCTGATTTCAGTTGGTTATCAGGTTTTGCAGCTATGGAAATCTCTACTCAACTTAAATTAGTCTTTAAATTCATAGATGCTAATGGGGATGGGAAGATATCTCCACTGGAGTTAGCTGAAATTTTGTTGAGTCTTGGACATGAAGAATTGAAAGCTGCTGAGGAATTAGCTGAAGTTATGGTAAAAGAAATAGATTGTGATGGGGATGGATTTGTGGATTTAGATGAGTTCATGAGTATTATGGGGGTAGAAAATGATCAAGTTTTTTGTGATTCTACTAAGGATACTGATGAGCTTAGGGAAGCTTTTCTGGTTTTTGATGCTGATAAAAATGGAGTAATATCAGCTAAAGAATTGAGGAGAGTCCTAATTAGCCTTGGTTGTGTAAATTGCAGTGTTAAAGAGTGTCGTAGAATGATTAAAGGGGTTGATAAAGATGGTGATGGATTTGTAAATTTTGATGAGTTTAAAGAAATGATGGGTGCTGGTTGCAATCTTTAGCATGGTAAGCCATTAGTCTTTTTCTTATTCTATTTTTGTGTATTTGGGATTTGAAGGGGAGCTCAGCACAAGTTAAGAGTAGTCTCTCCGTGATTAGTACGAGTTCAAGCCGTGAAAATAAAATGTAAGTGTGCATATAATTGACCTAATATGGTTTGGCCTTTTCCTGAACTTTGTCGCGTGCTGAGAGTTTAGTGCATTAGGCGGCCCTTCCTTTTTTTTTTTTTTTTTTTTTTTTTTTTTTTGGTTTTTTTTTTTTTTTTTTTTTTATTTTTTCGTTTTTTCAATAAACATCTTATTTTTTTTTTTTTTTTTTTTTTTTTTTTTTATGTTTGGGATTTCTTAGAAATAGTGCTTTTGTTGTTAGGATTATGTACTGAATTAGCATAATACTCCTCTTCCAAGTTCTGTTCTTTGCTTTGTGTTCTGAAGTGTACATGTTTGTGCGTGTGTTTCTTCATTAGCATGTTCACATGTGAAAATTCACTTTTTCCTTGTAATTAGATAGACTTATAGCCTATTTGGCTAAGCTTTTAAAATCGGTTTAATCAATAGTATTTTTGATGAGAAGCAGTTTATTTATGTTTGGTTAATTAATTTGAGAAACACTTTTGAGCAATAATTAGTGTTTGGTCAAGCTTTCAAGAAGTGTTTTTAAATGTATTTTTCTCACATGTCCTTTTGAGGAGAAATTATTTTTTTCTGCTTCTCAAAAACTACTTTTGCTTCTTGTAAAAACACTTTTTTCCCTCCAAAAGGGTGGCCAAACACTTCCAACTTTTCAAAAAAAAGAAGTATTTTTTGTGAAAAAAATACTTTTAGATTTGGAAAAGCCAGGCTATTAGTAATTTCAGGCTTGTGGTTTTCTCATCATATTTTTAAGAGCCCGTTTGGACATAAGAAATTTTTTACTTTTTTTCGAAATCATTGGATAGTCATAAATTTTTTAATTTTCACTTGAAAATGCATTTTGAAAATTTGAAAAACTTCAAAAAGTTATTTCTCAAAATTTTCACTCAGAACACTCACAAAAATTTAAAAACAAACCAAAATTATATTCATGTCCAAACACAGCTTCAATTTTCAAATATCATTTTCACTTGAAATTTTTTTTACTTTTTTTTTGGAATTTTACAATTCTTATGTCCAAACGCCCACTAAGCTTGACTCTTTCGCAGGTGCGGGTTTAGGAGGGTGAAAGGGTGTTCACCTTAATCATATTCGTCGAAAAATTACACTGTAGATATAAGGCAATTTTTTTTAACCTCTATATTATGTTTTGAATCCTCCTGACACAATCCAAAAACGTAGTTTAATGGTCAAGGGAGTTCAAAATTTTGTAAGATCATTAGTTCAATTTCTATAGCTACAATTTTTTTTAACTTTTTTTCTTTTCTGAAACTCCTTTAACAAAAATCCAACAAAAATCCTGCCTCCCTCTTTCATTGCCTCCAACAATTCCAGAGATCAGAGTCAAGATTTGAAGACAAAGTATGTACGTACAAGTATATCTAATACAAACACGACATTAGCTGCCTCGTCACGTGACACGTGTCAATTGTTATGTCCTTTCAAAGGATTAAAAAGATATCAAAATTGTTTACTCTTGTCGCAAGTTCTTGGAGTCCGGAACCAAAATGATATATATTTTGACACAAATAACGAAAATAAGTAGAAAAAAAGGACAACCAAACTATGTATAACGCCCAAAAATTGGGCGCTATACATTAACGGTAACTGTGCCGTTAACGTATAGCGTCCAATTTTTGGGCGCTATACTGCAAAAGCTGACCGTGTCAGTATGGATGCTATACATATATTTCTTATTAAATTCCATCTTCTTCTTCAAACCGTCCCCCTCCCCAAAATTCCTCCATTATTTTTTTACTCCCTTCTGCTTCTAGTCCCCCCCCCTCCCCGAGTACCACGCCAAAGTTAAAAAAAATAATTGTGGGCCCTCCCCGTCACACAAAAGGTGTAGAACGTAGGTCCCACTTCCGAGTAGAGCTTTATATTACTGTGGGTTCACACTTCCGGGGTCAAATTTTCAATCGATTTGCTTTCTGAAATACTAAATCGAGGTATTTCGGTTTATTTTATGTTGAAACTTTTATAATAATGCATATTAGTTGATTTGAATGTGTTCTATTTCCTGTTCTATTTAGTTTTGTGTTTTTTTTTTGCGAAACTAGTAAGTATGTTAAATTTATCCGGACTTAATATTAGTGTTTTATAAAAAAATATAAATTTTTCAAATACATTTGTTTGTTAATATCCGAATTTATATATGTGTTTTCATGCCATTTTGTGTTTTATTTGTGATTAAATGTATTTGTTGTTTATGTTTAGTTTAGATTATTTTTTAGCGTAGTAAAATGTAGACCTTTTTAACGTAGTAAAATGTTGACCCTTTTAGCGTAGTAAAATGTAGAGCCTTGTAGCGTAGTAAAGTGTAGTATTTTAGCGAACAATTCCTTTAGTTTAAGTATCTTATACTGATAGTTGAAAATAAAAATTTTATACAATTAAGTTGTTAATTATACAAACACACGAAATTATAAAACAAACACACCTAATTACTAATGTTAATTTGGTGCCACTGGGCCTCAAAATATCGAGCCCGAAACCCATAGGTATATATATATATATAATTAAATAATTAAATAATTAAAAATTATGAATTTAAATTATACAAAATTATAAAAATATTGAATTTGACAATCATAATTACTAATGTTAGTTTGGTGCCACTGAGCCTCAAAATATCGAGCCCGGAACCCATATATATATATATAATTTGTACAATTAAACAATTAAATAATTAAAAATTATGAATTTAAATTATAAAACAAGCATACAAAATTATAAAAACATTGAATTTGACACACATAATTATTAATGTTAGTTTGGTGCCACTGAGCCTCAAAATATCGAGTCCGGAACCCATAGGTATATATATATATATATATATAAAACAAACATACAACATTATAAAAA
>MDKJ01043656.1:0-25725 GCA_005239525.1 Nicotiana knightiana
TCAAATTAAACCTCAAGATCAATAAAATTTCTCAAAACTTCTTTAAACATCAATTTTTGCATTCAAGGTCCGAATCACGTCAAACTAAGTTCGTTTCTTACCAAATTTCATATATAACACATATAAGGCATATCAAACTTGTACCGTGCTCCTGAACCATGATACGGGCCTGATATCATAGGTTTCACCTCAAATTTCATTTTCAAAAACCTTTATATTTTTCAGAAAATATTTTTTCTTTAAAAATTCATTTCTCGGACTTGGGACCTCGGAATTTGATTCCGGGTATACGCCCAAGTCTCATATTTTCCTACAGACCCTCTAGGACCGTCAAATTACGGGTCCGGTCTGTTTACCAAAAATATTGACCAAAGTCAACTTTATTCAAATTTCTAACACAAAAATTATCATTTTTATTAGTTTTTCACATAAAGGCTTCCCGGCTACACGCTCGGGCTGTGCACACAAATCAAGGTGAGATAGAAAGAGGTTTTCCTGACCACGGAACATAGAATTAGTTAGAAATATACGGGATGACCTTTTGGGTCATCACATCCTCCCCCTCTTAAACAAACGTTCGTCCTCGAACGTGCCAGGATTCACCTTGAACTCATCCAATCACTGATTGTACGCTTCTAACACATACCCGCGGGTGATCCCACGTCACCCCAACCCACGAAAGCCTGATGAAACAATTACAACTGCAATATAACATTCACATCACCACTGATAAGCCTCCTACCTCTACTTCTCACCCTCTACTCATTTTCAAAAGAACCGATTCTAAATCCATATCCGGCATTAGTCTCAAATCAGCTACATCAACTCATGACTACACCCACTAGGCACGGCCACACAACATAGCACATCACACATAGGCTCATATAACACTTTTGATCACAATAACTGCCCAAAATTAACTCTACATTTGCAATTAGCCCCACGTCTGAAAGAACTCTGTTCCCAAACCCCATAACACTGATAATGATGCAATGAACACGAAGTCTTCATTATTAAACACCCGAGTCACCAGCCACAACTGACACCACCGTGCACACATCCCGCAAACTAAACTAAAGAAAACACATAACGAAATGACTGAATAAGAAAATGGAAACATATAAAGGAACTATCAAACAAGCCCATAGGCACAACTCTCTATCAATACCGACTTACCAAAAGCAATATAACAAGGAGAAGCAAAGCATATGAACAAATCACAAGGATACCATCCTGATAAAATTTCCATTACGGTACTCAGCCCGGTCCAAACATATCGAATCACAAATATCACGAGGACCTCGCCCTCAAATCTGAATCACATACCGAAAATATATCATACCAATTGAAATTCCTCCACTAATTCATCTCAGTTGATAAAATCATAATGCTAGCTGATCTCACATCTCGATGGAATATCAAATCACAACTCGTAAGCAAGTATTTAGGAAGATCACATAAAGCTTACCACGAAGAACAACAAGGACTCACTTCCAGTCTCACCACTATCAAGAATGAAATAAACAACGATAGACACAGGCTACCACTCATAGAATCTCCCATTAGGATCAAACACACAATAGGGTGCAGAACATGGAACTCACTCATAAATGAAACAGCAATTAAGGGAACTCGTCCCGACCAGCAGAACTATAATGAAATACAATTGGTGCCCCTTTGTAACACATCAAAACATACCTGGGTGATGATATCTGGGGCAACGACCTCTATTTTACTATATGAAACGCAAGAATGGGTCAGGTCTCCCCCTCTTAGAGGCCCTCTACTCACCTGAATACCCTGCTACCACTCACCTACCTGAATCCTGGAACAATCTCTCACCCTGTAGCTACCATCTCCACACTGAAAACAATCTTGCTGCTGACATGGCTGTGGAAAAACACACAATACGAACCCTCTGAGACCCATGAGTACCTGAAATCCCATGCGAAGCTAGTAATGCAAATTGAACTGGTTGACCCACAAAGCCTTTATCGTGTCGTACCTTGCCTCCATAATACGTACCAGTAGATTCCTCCGATCCACGAGGCCTCATTGCCTCCCTGAACTCTCTCCCTGATCTTGTCTGTCCACTCGCTCCCGGTCCCACATGCTCTCTAACCGGCGGGCGATCCCCCTTACCTGCTGAAATGAGGCATCCTACTATAACTCTCGAGTCCCGCTAAACCGAATATCATGCCTTAATCTCCCAAATGACTCTACGGACTCATCTCTCAGCTGAAGCAACCAAGCGAAGTGCAAGTCTGGCCCACTCACTGAATCTAACGGCATGCTCCCATAGTGACACAACGCCCTGATGCAACTGCTCAAACTCCGTGCGCCGTACATCCCGAAGGAACTGAGGCGCAACCTCTCTCAAAGAATCTCCGAAAACTGAATCCATGCTAGAGGAGATAACTCGGCCAGGTGACCCCAACTCATATGTCGCCACCACTGATCCACCCATTACTCTGAACCTGAGACATGACAAAAACAAACCTGCTCGTCTCCACAATACTCGAAGCGCGAAGAATATAGTGACACTCCTACCGGAAACCCTAGGCACCATCTGCCTCAAATCCACTGAAAGATAGAAGGGTGATACTTTCTGTACCTCTCGAGTCCAAGGTATTCTTCCTCTGAGGCTACTGTCCTAACCACATGCTGAACTGAAACCACATATCGTTCTGTCATGACAACGGGTACCTGACCAATGTGATCTCGCTGCTCTGGAGTGTAGATGGTGGGAGTCTGAACTCCTCCCCTGATCTGTGAAGTAACCGGTGCACTAGAATCAACCCTACCTGAGTCAATGTACCACTTATACTCAAAACTGCGCTCAAGTCTCCTGAAGTCTTGGTAGCAACAGGCACCCCTAGTACCTGTTCCCCAACTAGAACTACTGGCGACTCCTCAACGGATGCTCTGTTAGGCATCTTAACTGCGGCACGTGCTCCTCGTTGGCCTCTGTCTCTAACCCTTGCAACACTTCCTCCGGGGTAACATCATCAGGAACCGCCGCTCATGTCCTCACCATCGGTGAGAGAATGGAATGATAATTTCAAACTTCAAGATCAATAAACTCGCACAATAGGAATGAAGGAAGTGAAATTGTCCTATTAGTTCCGTAGCCTCTAGAAGATAAGTACAGACGTCTCCGTACCGATCTGCAAGACTCTACTAAACTTACTTATGACTCGTAGCACCTATGAACCTAGAGCTCTGATACCAACTTGTCACGACCCAAATTCCCTCCGTTGGGTATCGTGATGGCACCTAGTCTTAGGGACTAGGTAAACCTAACAGTTATTGAATAACAACAATAAATAAAGGAAAACTAACAGTCTTGATATAGAATCTCAATAGAATGTACAAACATTCCCAAAACCGGTAGTACAAGTCATAAGCTCTACGAATCTTCTACAACTTCTAAGTACAACTATTTGGAAATAGATACAACAATGTATGAATAATAAATACAAAGAAGGTGACTCCGACGCCTACGAACGCAGTAGCAGGTTACCTTGAGTCTCCTCGGCAACCATCCACACAGTTACTACAATATATACTTGGATCTGCACTCAAAAATGTGCAGAAGTGTAGTATGACCACACCACAACGGTGCCCAGTAATTATCAAGACTAACCTCGGTGGAGTACTGACGAGGACTAGTCAAGATACCACTGGTCTACAAGATAAATAACATGAATGTATAAATGATCGAATGTTACATCTATCTAAGACTTCAGGGAATAATTTACAACAATGCCAATATAATGCGGAAGGCAATTACAGAAATCAATCACGAAACATCACAAAATTATCCAGAAAGATGGACAACAAAACAAGTTAAACCGAAAGGAAACACAATACAATAGAGAACGCCAATAACTCAACTCTACATCAGTTTGTTCACATCGGGCCTTAGCCACAAAAATCCATATACTGGTGGAAATCTTTAACCAACAGTTCATATGAAAAACTTTTGCAAATAAAAATCATTTTAGTATAGAAGAGTTTCCTTTGAAAACATATTTTCTCCAAAAGTAGATATAAGTATATTTAATATAGAGAATTACGTAAAACTTAGGTTCATTCAAAATACGAAACTTCTCAAAGATGCTTTCCCAATAAATGACTTTCAAATCTCATTTTAGGCAAGACTAGTGCTTTTCAAATATACCTTCGATGTAAAATTAGTATAATCATTTCAAACCATTGCTTTTTCAATAACACTTTTCAATAAAATCCCTTGATCAAAATATCCTCAAGATTTATCCACCGGAACTCAGTCCGTAACTCAGAAATTACCATGCCGTATAGGAGAAATATCAAATCTTGTCAATAAATGCAGTAAGAGATCAGTAGGAATATCCAAATTTAGAACAACGAAATACAATGCAAAGACAAGTGCATGGCATCACCCTTCGTGCTTTTACTCGCATCCTCACCAAAACAAGTGCATGGCATCACCCTTCGTGCTTTACTCTCATTCTCACCAAAACAAGTGCACGGCATCACCCTTCGTGCTTTTACTCTCATAACATGGCACATCATTATCCTTCGTGCTTTAATATCATAACACGACACGGCATTATCCTTCGTGCTTTAATATCATACATGGCACTGCATTATACTTCGTGCTTCAATATCATAACATGGAACGTCATCACCCTTCGTGCTTTATTACTCTCATCCTCACAATACACGACATCACCCTTCGTGCGTTACACTCTTCCTCACCCAAACAATATCAAGAACAAAAGTTTGGCAAGGAAAAACCAAAAATATGACCCATAAATCACCACATCCCGACAAGGGAGTCAACAATACAAACAATATCATTAACAACATAACCATTAATAAAAACCACAACATCCCGGCAAGGGAGTCAACAGTACAAACAATATCATTAACAACACAAACAGTAATAGGAACAATCACATCCCGGCAAGGGAGTCAACAACACAAACCATATCATTAACAGCATAGACAGTAACATAAATCATAACATCCCAGCAAGGGAAACAACTATAACCAATCTCACCTAAACAGTTAACTTCACGGAATATCATTCAGCCTAAACAAAAAGCCCAATAATAGGCAACATCAAGGAAATACCAATAACATAAATTTCTAACAATTACACCTAAGTGGAACTTAAGGGAATAGTCATATAAATCACAATGTAAGACTCAAGAGCATGCTTGACTCCAACGAATAGATGTTCCAACTACGGCTAGTCAACTATAAGGCCAAATGACACTAATTATAGTCAATTAGGCAAGCTAGGAAGAAAATATAGCATGATGATAAGAGAAGTAGAATATTCAGTTAAGTCAAGTAAAGTCAAATAGCCAACGAAGAAGCCAAAAACAAGTAATTCTAATTTAAACAGGAAGGAAATGAAATTAACAACCAAGGATTCAAGTGTAACAATTACAAATCATACACATGTAATATAAGAATCTACGAATCCTAAAAAGGCAATCTAATTGCAAAAATAAGTACGAGTACACACTCGTCACCTCGCATACTCGGACAACAATCAACAAGGAAGACTCAATCCTAAGGGGTAGTTCCCCCACACAAGGTTAGGAGAGATACCTACCTCAAAGACAATAACCCGGTACTCAAAATTAGACTTCTCGGGCGGGAAGGCCTCCGGATGGCTCAAAATCAACTAAAACAACTTCAAAATACATATAAAACATATAAGTAATTATTCCAAATAATAAAATTTCAATCTTCACAAAATTATAAAAATCGACCCAAAAGTTGACCCCCGGGCCCGCACCTCGAAACCTGAAAGTTTTTACAATTTCCGATTACCCATTTCGATACGAGTTCACCCATACTAAATTTATCCAATTCCGATGACATTTGGTCTTTCAAATCATAAATTTACATCTTAGAAGTTTTCTTTCAAAACCCACAATCCCCTCAACCCAAAACATAAATTAAATGATAAAAATAAGAACTAATTCATGAAATATATTAAATTCTAGTGGAAAAACACTTACCCATTCGATTTGTGTGAAAACCCCACAAGGAATCGCCCAAAACCGAGTTCTAGAATTAAAAATATGTTTAAAATGGTGAAACCCCCTGATTTTGCAAGCTTATATTCATCCCAGGTGTTTTGTGAATCGCGATCGCGGGGATCGAGGCGCGATCGCGTAGAAGGAAAATGAAGCTGGCTTATAAGCTCTACGCGATCGCGGAATAGCTTATGCGATCGCGTATAAGGAGTAAGTTAGCTTCTGCGATCGCGGACCAACTATTGCGATCGCATAGAAGAAAAAAATGGCCACTGCCAAATAACAATGTGCCATCGCGAGCGTGTGTATGCGATCGCGTAGAGTGAAGTCTACAAGCTGTGAGATCGCGAAGTAAACAGTGCGATCGCGATTAAGGAAAATGAGCTGGTGTATTTTACACTATGCGATCACGGATTTGTCTATGCGATCGCATAGAAGGGGACACCAGATAGCAGAAACAACAGAGGAAAATGAGAGAAAATGGACCCGAACCCTATCTGAAACACACTCGAGCCCTCCGTGCTCAAAACCAAATATACACACAACCTTAAAACATCTTACTGACTTATTTGAGTAAATCAAATCACCAAAATAACATCATAAGCATCAAATTAAACCTCAAGATCAATGAAATTTCTCAAAACTTCTTTAAACATCAATTTTTGCATTTAAGGTTCGAATCACGTCAAACTAAGTTCGTTTCTTACCAAATTTCACAGATAGCACATATAAGTCATATCAAACCTGTACCGGGCTCCGGAACCATGATACGGACCCGATATCACAGGTTTCACCTTAAATTTCATTTTCAAAAACTTTTATATTTTTCAGAAAATAATGTTTCTTTAAAAATCATTTCTCGGACTTGGGACCTCGGAATTCGATTCCGGACATAGCCCAACTCCCATATTTTCCTACGGACCCTCCGGGACCGTCAAATCACGGGTCCGTTTACCAAAAATGTTGACCGAAGTCAAATTTATTCAAATTTCTAACATAAAAATTATTATTTTTATCAGTTTTTCACATAAAGGCTTCCCGGCTATACGCCCGGGCTGCACACGCAAATCAAGGTGAGATAGAAGGAGGTTTTAACGATCTCGAAACATAGAATTAGTTAGAAATATATGGGATAACCTTTTGGGTCATCACATTGGAGCACCTATGTATGAACTTCCAGCATATTATGTGGACCGGTATATTATACTGGAACTCCAGTATATTCCAGTATATTATATTGGAGTTCCAGTATATTATACTGGAATTTCAGTATATTATGTTGGAGTATTTTTCGGATATTGAATAGTGTTTTTGTTCAGATTTATCTTGTCATAACCCCAAAAACCCTCCGACCGTGATGGCTCCTATCGTAATACTAGGCCACTCAATTGACAACTTATAGCATAAACAAACATTTTGTTCAAATCATTACTAATTCAATATTTCATAAAATTACCGTTTAAGCATTTCAAAACAAGTAAGGATATACCAAACAATAAATATAGCCCAAAATCCCGGAGTCGCTAGTCATGAGCATCTAAAGAAAATACAAGTCTGGGAAAAATAAATGCTATAAAAGTAAGAAGGAGAAGGCAAGGTTCTGGACGCCGCGCAACTACCTCGCAAATCTCCGTAAAACTCTGAGACATGAAAATCAACTCACTCTGATGCCCTAGCACCTGAATCTGCACACAAGGTGCAGGAAGCAATGTGAGCATGCCAACTCAGTAAGTAATAAAAGTAAATAAGTTCTGAGCAATAAGAAACACGTAAGTACATGTTACAAATTCACAGTAATTACAACTCTTCTTCCTAATAGTACATATGTCAAATCATCACGCTTAAAATCTGATTTCAGTAAAAATCATTTGAAAATATTTTTTCAATAGTTTCAACAGAATTTCCAGAAGTTCAGAGTAAAAGTGATAAAAATTATAAATAGCTTCTCGGGCAAAAACATGTATCATAAACCGCCCCTCTGGCATAACATCACTCAAAATCACTCCCTCAAGCAAACCTCACAATCACTCATAATCAGCCCCTTGGAAAACCTCACAGTCACTCATGCCTCCTAATCACTCGTCACTCGTCACTCGGCACTCGGCACGCGACACTCGCACTTAGTAGAACCAGCCGATGATTTATATACTTACTATTTCTATTAGTGGTCATATTTTACTTCAACTACTTTCTCAACTTAATCTTCTCAACCTGTCTGAGGTTTTGTTTTACGTAAAAAGGAATTTCTGTTAAGTTTTAATTTAATAAATCCTATATTAAAGGCAAAAATTTATTCGATGTAGTATTTTATTTTTAAAAAGGTATTTTCTTAATTTAAATGATTTCTAAAAATAACTTCATCTTTTCTCGCTGATTTCCTAATTGATTTAGAAGTTGTAATTTATTTTATGTTATATAAATGAGACTCCTTGAATATCTTCATTGCATTAGTTACGGACATTAAGTACTGGGTAGCACGTGAATTTTGTTGTGTAAAGTGAGATAGAAATATATGGACACAAGGTGCCATGTGTGCTAAAAGTTTGAAAATTGGGATTAAGATATGAGACACCGATGATTGAGATGGTCGGGATTGTGTATTAGAAATGATTGATCGACTGAGTTAACATCACCTTCTTTATTTGAGCACATCTTTACTTTTCTGAGTCTCGGTTATGTTGGTGTTAATTTAGTTGGTTATATTTCGTTACCATCCGTGTTTCCCTTTATTATCTCTACTGTCTGTAATTTGATCTCTCCCTACTATTGACATTACTTAGTTATCTTTGTCTTGATAATTTTATTATCATATCCTGTTCAATTTATTTGACCAGTAGGTGTCTCGACTGTTCCTCGTCACTACTCCACTGAGGTTAGTCTTTATACTTATTGGGCACCGTTGTGGTGTGCTCACACTACACTTCTGTACATTTTTGTACAGATCCAGGTATTTGATCGATAGTAGCTGCGCGGATTGTCGCGGTGGAGACTCAAGGTAAACCTGCTACTGTGTTCGCATGCTTTGGAGTCACCTTCATTTGTACTTATTTCCATTGATTCCTTTTGTTTCTGGAACATTATGTATTTATTATGTATAACTACTCCTAGAAAGATTTATGACTTGTATTACCGGTTTTGAGAATTGTAATTGTTTAGAGTTATTAAATTTGAAGTTAGTGAATATCAGTGTTATTTCTGTTAATGTTAGGTTTCCCTAATTTAGAGACTACGTGTCATCACGATTCCTTCGGAGGGATTTTGGGTCGTGACAATTGAAATCTATGTGAAGGCTATACTATCCTCTCAGCTGATCAATTTGAAGATTCTCCAGTAAAAGTTAAGAAGGAAAAAGAAGATGAATAAGGTTAACTCAAGATAATTTGACCGATCGATCTTCTACAAATTAACTTTTATATTATAAGGATATTACTTCTTGAGTTATTTATAAAAGAAAAAATATTTAGATGCTTAAGCCCCGCGATCAGTGAGGTAAACCACCTTTCATATTTTGGTTGCCAAATTTCATCTTATTCATGTTAATTGGATAAAAATTGTTTTCAAGATCTTTAACCAAACTGGTGTTCAGCATTTATTACTGCATGCACTTAAACGTAATGATATTTACTTGCACTAGAATACTTATATATTACAGAGGTTTCTAACTTCCCACTTTATAGTTTAACTATGCAAGAAATTACAAATGTACTTGAATAATCAGAAATTATGACTCAGTAATTACAATTAAATCAAAGCAAAATACCACGTATTAAATGGTGAAATTTTGAACAGTAATTTTCGAAGCTTATTAATTAGCAGGCACCAAATACTTTGACTTCCCCTAGTAAAATACTTAAGCATGTGACTTAAGTTTTTTTACATGTAAACCCTACAGCTAAATTTTGTACACATATGAAATAAGTTAAGCAAAATCCTAAAGAAAATTATTAATCAATTGATAAAATTTCGGTAATTTAATATAATTTGGTTGGTATATATATACTAGTATCTATAAACATGCGTTGCACGTTAATGACACATGATGATTTAAATCTTTATTTAAATGAAGGAACAATAAAATTGTAACGACCCGACCGGTCGTTCAGAGAGTTTAGCCCCGTTTCCTCTATTTCAGTTTTATTATGTGTTGACCAGCTCTTATATGTTGTGTTTGGTTGGTAGGCTCGGGTTCGGAGTGGTTGTGGAGAGAAATGAGACACGTAATCTCTTAAGTTGGGTGAATAGTTGGAAAAGTCAACTGGAAGTTGACTTATAGGTATATGGTCTCAGAATGTGATTTTTATGATTCGCATAGCTTCGTTAGGTGATCTGGGACTTAGAAGTGTGTTCGGAATATTGATCGGAGGCCCGTGGTAGAATTAGGCTTGATTTGGCGAAATTGAATTTTTGGCGATTTCCGGTCGGCAGTGAAAAATTAGCTATCGGGGTCGGAATGGAATTCCGGAAGTTGTATCAGGTTCGTAGCGTCATTTGGGACGTGTGTGCAAATTTTCAAGTCTTTCGGACATGGTTTGGGTGATTTCGGCATCGTTGGCGAATTTCGAAAGCTTAGAAATCCTTAGGCTTGAATTATGGGTTAATTTGGTGTTTTGATATTATTTTTAGCATTCCGAGGGTTCGACTAAGTTTGAATATTGATATGTCTTGTTAGTATTTTTAGTTGAGGTCCCGAGGGCCGAGGGATGAGTTCGGATGGTTGACGGATTGATTTTTGGCACTTAAAGAATGCTAGTGTGCTGTTGTTCTGAGATTTCCTCAGATGCGGATGGGTGGCCGAAGGTGCGGTCACCGCAGGAGCAGTTAGCTTTGCGCAGGTGCGGAGTTTGGCTCGCATCTGCGAGCCCGCAGATGCGTGATGAGGGCCGCAGATACAGATTTTGAGAGTTAAGTAAAAACCGCACCTGCGAGGGATTTTCCGCAGGTGCGGGTGTTTGGTCCGCAGGTGCGGGTTCCCTGAGCAGAGCATATAAATAGTAGCCTTCGCGAATTTTTGGCTTCTTTCATCAATAATTCATTCGGGTTGGAGCTTGTGGGAGCGACTTGAAGAGGGATTCCAAGGGAATTTCATGGAGGTAAGATTCTTGGACCTAAACCTCGTTTCTATGGTGATATTTGACAGATTAGTCATGAAATTTATGGAAATTAGTGGTTAAAATTGGGGGTTTAGCGTTTGAAAGTGGAGACTTTGATTTAGGGATATGAGGGCTCGTTTGTGGTCAGATTTTGTTGTATTTGGTATGTATGAATTCGTGAGAATGTAAGGATTCTAGTTTTGTGATTTTTTATCGGAATCCGAGATGTGGGACTGGGGGTCGAGTTTGGCCAATTTCAGAATTTTTTATGTAAATTGGTTATTTTCGAGTGGGCTTTGTTCCTTAGAAAAAGTAACTTTATTTGTTCCCAAGGTCTCGAGATTGGAAGTTTGCTCCAATGTTCCAAGCCCAAGGTTGTATGTCCTTGGAGGCTACCCCAACACAAAGCAGAATCAGGGTGGTATGAAGGGTATAACAGAGCCGATCGTAATCAAACCTGCTGTGCAGCCCCTGTGACAAACACAAAAACCATTCCCTGGAACTAAAACAAAATTATGCTTACCTACAAAGGCAAGGAAAACATAGAAGAAGTGGGGGAAACTAGAGGTTTGACTCGATTGGGAAGGTGTTACTCTCCAGAAGAGTTGAGGAAGGCCAAGAAAATCAAAGAAAGCCAATTGCCAATAAAGAAACCAGTCACTGAAGAAGAAGCAGAAGAGTTTTTGAAAAAGATGAAAGTTCAGGATTACTCAATCATTGACCAGCTGAGAAAGACTCCTGCCCAAATTTCTCTATTATCTCTGTTGACACATTCAAAAGAGCATGCTCGTGTGTTAATCAAGATCCTGAACGAGGCACGTGTCTCAGAGAAGACCACAGTGAATCAGTTAGAGAAGATGGCCAACAGATTTTTTGAGGTGAACAAAATCACCTTTACTGATAATGAACTCCCCGAAGAAGGAGTCGGGCACAATAGGGCTTTACACTTGACTGTTAAATGTGAGAGGCACTACGTAAAGTGAGTCATGGTTGATGGAGGCTTGAGCGTAGATGTATAACCTCTCTCCACCTTGCAAAGCATGAAGATCAATACCGACAGAATCCGACCCAGCAATGTCTGTATCCAGGCTTTTGATGGCTCGGCAAGAGATACCATTGGGGAGATCAACCACCATGATGATTGGGCCGGTTGAATTTGAAATTGTCTTCCAGGTAATGGACATGGACACTTCTTATAACTTTCTTCTAGGAAGTCCATGGATCCATACGGCTCGAGTTGTGCCATTCACCTAGCATTATATGCTCAAATTCGAACATGACATGCAAGAAATTATTATTCACGGGGAAGACGAGTCGTCCATTTATAAACCCGTCAATCCCCTGTATTGAGGCCAAGGAAGGGTGTGAGTCCATTGTCTATCAGGATTTTGAAGTGGTTGTCGTGGACCATGTTGGGGAAGGAAGGCCCATTCTACATCCTCGTCTTTCCGCCACATCTGTAATGGTGGTTGCACTTATGCTGGGACAGGGTTATGAGCCAGGAAAAGTCTTGGGGCATCGTTGCAAGGAATTTCAGAGCACATTTCCCCGTTCGGTAACCAGGGCACTTTTGGTTTAGGCTTCAGGCCAACACAAGCAGACGAAGACAAAGCCAAACACCGCAAAAAGCATGGATAGGTCTTGCACAGGAAAACATTGATGAAATTTGCCATGGACTCAGCCAGATGTTTTCTGAAGTGAATATGATCGAGGCTGGTGAAGGCACTAGTCGTGCCGATATGTAACTAATTGGCCCAGACACCATGCTCAACAATTGAGAAGCAACTCCTCTCCCCACAAGGAAAGAGTCTTGCTAGTTTGCTTTTGCAGCTTTTTTTTTGTATTTTGGGTTACTTTCAGGGTTGTAATCCAAACATCTCAATATGATTGTTTTGTTTTGATATTAATCCTTCTATCCTTTCGAATTCAATGAAATGCAGTTCAGTTTCGTATTAAATTTTGTATCTTTTCCTTTTCCTAATTCCAGTCATTTTGTTTCCATTTTAGTTTTGTTAATGCCGACTTTAATAACATGACATGCATGCGAAATTCACGCTCAGATCTTAAAAAGCTGTCTAAATTCGAAATAATGCATCAAGAGGTTGAATATGATGAAGATGAGGCTGTTGAGGAGATAACAAGAGAGTTGGAACAGTTTGAAAATAATCCTAAGTCCAACCTCAATGAAACTGAGTCCATTAATATCGGAAGTCAGGAATAAGTTATAGAAACAAAGATAAGCATTCACACTAAACAAAAAACCATAGATTCCTTGATTCAACTTTTATTTGAATATAGAGACATGTTTTCTTGGTCTTATGATGATATGCCGGGTTTAAGTGCCGATCTAGTGGTTCATAAGCTTCCCAAGCATCTTGATTTTCCACCAGTCCAACAAAAGCAACGAAAATTTAAAACGGACATTAGTGATAAATCAAAGAGGAAATAATGAAACAACTGAGCGCCAATGTGGTCAGAGCTGTCCGATACACCACATGGGTGGCAAATGTTGTGCTTGTGCCAAAGAAGGATGGAAAAACTAGAGTCTGTGTTGACTACAGAGACCTAAACAAAGCAAGTCCAAAGGATAATTTTCCTTAGCCGAACATCCACATTCTCGTAGATAATTGCGCAAATCATGAGATACAGTCGTTCGTGGATTGCTATGCTGGGCACCACCAGATTCTAATGGATGAGGATGATGCAGAAAAGACCGCTTTTACCATTCCATGGGGTACTTATTATTACAGGGTCCTGCCATTCGGTTTGAAGAATGCAGAGGAAACTTACATGAGGGCCATGACCACTATTTTCCATGACATGATGCACAAAGAGATCGAAGTATATGTCGATGATGTCATCATAAAATCAAAGACACAAGTTGATCACGTGCGCGATTTGAAAAAGTTCTTCGAATGGCTTTGAAGGTATGACCTTAAGCTTAATCCAGCCAAGTGTGCATTTTGGGTTCCATCTGGAAAACTCCTTGGTTTTATAGTCAGCCGGAGAGGCATCGAATTGGATCCATCTAAGATAAAATCCATTCGAGATCTGTCAACCCCGAAGAATAAAAAGGAAGTCATGAGTTTGCTCGGGAGGCTGAACTACATCAGTAGGTTCATTGCTCAGCTCACAACCACATGCGAGCCCATATTTAAGTTACTGAAAAAGGATGTTTCTATCAAGTGGACGGACGATTTCAAAAAAGCTTTTGATAGGATCAAAGACTATCTGTCAAAACACCCTATACTGGTCCCACCTGAACCTGGTAGGCCTTTGTTTTTATATCTATCGGTGATGGATAATTCCTTTGGATGCGTTATGGGGAAACATGATGCAACAGGAAAAAAGGAACAGGCAATCTATTATTTGAGCAAGAAGTTCACCAATTTTGAGGTTAAGTACACCTTTTTAGAAAGGACGTGTTGTGCCTTGACTTGGGTTGCTCAGAAGCTGAGGCATTATCTCCTAGACTACACCACTTACCTCATATCCAGAATGGATCCTTTGAAGTACATCTTTCAAAAGCCGATGCCCACTGGCAGGCTCGCAAAATGGCATATTCTGCTCATAGAGTTCGACATTTTCTATGTCACTCGCAGCGCAATGAAAGCACAGTCTTTGGAAGAGAATCCAGTTGATGACGATTACAAGACACTGAGCACATACTTCCCAGACGAAGAGGTCAACTCAATAGAGGAAGTAGTTCCGGACAATAGCCATGTATGGAAAATGTATTTTGATGGGGCTGCTAATATTAAAAAAGTTGGGATCGAGGCAATCCTCATCTCACCTATCGGACAACATTACCCTGCAATGGCCTGACTTCATTTCTTCTATACTAATAATACGGCAGAATACGAAGCTTGTATCATGGGTCTGAAAATGGCCCTCGATCTGGATGTGCATGAACTATTGGTTATGGGAGATTCTGATTTGCTTATCCGGCAAGCCCAAGGTGAATGGGAGACTCGGGACATCAAGCTTATTCCATACAGACAATGTGTGCAATACCTAAGCAAAAGATTCAAATCCATCGAGTTCAGGTACATTCCCAGGTTTCACAACGAGCTAGGTGACGCCTTGGCTACCTTAGCCTTGATGCTCCCTTATCCAGGTAAAACTCATATTGATCCATTGGAAATCCAAGTTCGGAATCAAAACAGTTACTGCAATATTATTGAGACAGAACCAGATGGTGAACCATGGTATCATGACATAAAACGATTCCTGCAAACAAGGGAATACTCAAAGCATGCCAAGGCAGATGAAAAAAGAACTATAAGGCGGCTCGCTGACGATTTCTTCCTGAATGGGGAAATTTTGTACAAAAGGACCCCAAATTTGAACTTGTTGAGATGCATAGATGCCACAGAAGTTGCGGATCATGAGTGAAGTGCATTGGGGGGTATGTGGACCTCACATGAATGGATATGTTTTAGTGAAGAATATTCTGCAGGCAAAGTATTATTGGCTTACTATGGAGTGAGATTGCTTCAGTTTTCTTCGCAAATGTCACCAATGCCAGATTCATGGTGATCTGATTCACTTGCCACCTTCGGAGTTGCATCCCATGTCCTCCCCTTGTCCTTTCGTTGCTTGGGGAACGAATGTTATTGGTCCAATCGAGCCAAAGGCTTCAAATGGGCATAGATTCATTTTGGTTGAAATTGATTACTTCACCAAGTGGGTGGAGGCCGTCACTTTCAAAGAAGTCACCAAGAAAGCAGTGGTAGACTTTTTTAATTCCGACATCATCTGTCGTTTTGGTAGCCCAAATACCATTATCACTGACAATGCAGTCAATCTAAATAGTAATTTGATGAAGGAGGTATGCGAGCAATTTAAAATTATGCATCACCATTCTACCCCTTACCGGCCAAAAGTCAATGAAGTCGTTGAAGAGGCGAACACGAACATCAAGAAGATTCTTAGGAAGATGATCCAAGGTTCCATATAATGGCATGAAAAGTTTCCTTTTGCTCTTTTGGGATACCGCACGACTCGCACATCTGTTGGTGCAACTCCTTATCTGTTGGTATATGGAACGGAAGCTGTAGTACCGGCCGAAGTCGAAACTCCCTCTCTTCGGATCAATGTGGAGTCGGAGATTGAAGATACATAATGGGTAAAGACCCGATTAGAACAACTAATGTTGATTGATGAGAAACGACTAGAAGCAGTGTGCTTTGGCCAGTTATACCAGCAAAGAATGGCACACACTTACAACAAGAAAGTGCATCCAAGGCAGAGGTAGGCAAACTCTTTCTGAAACGCATTCTTCCACACTAAGTAAAAGTTAAAAGAAAGTTTTCCTCAAACTGGAAAGGACCCTACATCATCAAGAAAGTGTTATTAAAAGGAGCCTTGCACTTGATAGATGAAGAAGGATGGGTACCAGACATGACAATTAACGCAGATCCAGTCAAAAGATATTATGTCTGATATATACGCACTGTGGAACTTTCACACATGATTTTCTCATAATCGAGATGACGAAGGCTATCATTCTCGCTATTCCAAATAGGTGTCACCCTTTTCTTAAACCATTTTGAGTTATATTTGTCTTCTTTGTTTTCCACTTTTTGGAACCTGTGTACTTGCAAAAGCAAAAACAAAACCAAAAAAAAAAAGAAAAAAAAAGAAATCAAACAACAAATCTTCTGAGTCATTGAACTACGCCCGACCTGATTCCGTAAAGATATATAGGCAGCCTTACCCTCGGTTTGGTCCCATCACAACAAAAAATCCATATTCCCAATACTCCAAAACTGGGCAGAAGTTTGTTTTATTTTAGGATTTTTCTGTAAAACGGTTCCAAGAGTTGTAATTCAGTTCAAGGTTTTTTCGCTTTTTTCCTGTTAAGAACTTCTTATCGATCTTTGAGAATATTTGAAGTCCCCATGCCAGGGGCATTGGACAACCTTCCGCATGTCGTAGAAAAAAAGAAGAAAAAAAAAGAGAAAAAAAAAAAAGAAAAAAAAAGAAGAAGAAATGAGAGAGTCTTATCGGTGAAAATCGGTATGCGTATGGTAAGGCTATAGTGAGCAGAGAAATGAGAGAGTCTTACTGGTGAAAACCCAAATGGGCACCATAAGGCAACGGTGAGTAGATAAATGAGAGAGGCCAGTGAGCGAAAACCCGCAAAGGGCGCTACTAGCCGAATGAGGGTCTTCGATATCCCAGCATGAGCACGACAAAGATAGTTTCAAAATGAACATTTGCGATGGATTTTGAGAATTAGACAGCTCAGACGGATCAGGCGTCCAATTCAAAATGCATGTCATGATTCATTGAAGTCGACACATACTTCCCCAAAAGGGACACCTTTTGTTTAAGCACAGTCTTTTATCACCTTTAATTATTCTTCTATTTTTACCCATAATTTTCTTTGAGTCCCTTTCGGTCTAATATTGCATCAAAAGTGAAGCAAAGAAATGGCTGCAAAACTGGCTACAGTATCCCCGTAATATCTATCACAAATTGGGGCATATATGGCATTGACGAAGGCAGAATCCGTCCGTGATTTCATTTGATACGGAAAACAAAGTGTCTCAAAGATGAAAAGGTCACCTAAGCGAGACCTGCTTCATGAGAAAAGTTGATAAGCACTACGGACACAAACTAGTACTGGGTGCAAGACAACTGAGTTTAATTTCAAAGGGAAGAATTGACTTGCCTTAGGAACAACGGTTGTCGGTACCATGGACATCCGAGTATGAAACATTCAGGAGAAATGTCGGAAAATGAGGTCTCCAGAATGCAATACAGAGTATCCGAGAACCTCGGTACCACACTGATAGAATCAATTCTTCAATAGCGGAGTGGCCGTGAATTCAAACTACAACAGAGCATCAAGGCCACAAACCGGCCACCACTTTGGAAACTCACAAATTTTTCTTTGTTTGAAGCAGTAACAAAGAAGTGCAGAATGGAGATTCTCAAATGACGAATATCACCAAATGTAAGCTCTTTAAAATCTCCATTTTCTTTTATTTTCAGCATGCGCCACTACTGTTCACACCTCCCATTTCCGTAGCTTAACTCAGGTAGAATCCTTTCTCCTAGGGGGTCCAGCTCATAGTTCTAGGCAGAAGTACTCTTCGCTTAGGGTGTTTTGTGTAGCTTAACTCAGGTAGAACCATTTTCGCCTAGAAGGATCTAGCTCATAGTCCCGGGTAGAAGTACTCTTCGCTCAGGTTGTTTTACGTAGCTTAACTCAGGTAGAACCCTTTTCGCCTAGAGGGATCCATCTCATAGTTCCGAGTAGAAATACTCTTCGCTCAGGTTGTTTTACATAGCTTAACCCAGGTAGAATCATTTCGCCTAGGGGGATCCAGCTTATAGTTCCGGGTAGAAGTATTTTTCTCTCAGGTTGTGTCATGTGGCTTAACTCAGGTAGAACTTTTTTTCCTAGAGGGATTCAGCTCTTTATCAGTAATACAGGGTACCAACCCCTGGTTACATTCCATTTTAGACTGACTTTGGAGGCAAGAAAAAGTGTGAGAACAATTAGAGTTTCTCTATTCTCCATCTTTTGTCATTATTTTGGGAATTATGAATTATTTTATACTTTCTTTGTGTTTTAGCATGAGTAGCTAAACAATCCGTCTAGGGTTGATGAAACCAATTGTTAGATGAAGTTTTGACTCAATATTGTTATAATCGATCTGGGTTTAATCTAAGATTGTGCAACTATGATTTGTATGGTGATTAATTGAATGGGCCCTTGATTAATCGTGTTTAATTGCTTGGTGTTGCTTGAGAAAGAATACCAGGTTAGATTGTTGTTGAACAACACCACTTTTGGGTAATTGAAGAGATTCATTACTTGAATTTAAAAGTGGGGTTAGAGATAACAAAACTTTGGTGGGATAAATTAAAGCTGCATAAATTATCAGCTAGAGTAGTTCGAGAGAATGCTCTAGTAAATTATTGTAGTTGATCGAGAGATAATTACAATAACCCATAGCTCATAGTCTTCATAGAGTAACACGGTGAGAGTATAGAAAAAGAGTCAGAATTAGTTTAGCAATTGGGGAAATCACTGCCCTGGATATTTCTACAGTTGATTTATCTTTAATATTAAATATTGATAGTTTTTAATATCAGTCTTTTTAGTTAATAAATCCAAACAATTATTGATAAAAATATTGCACCCGGAAAAGTGTCTGAGCTTACATAGCATCACCGAGAGTTGTAATAGATAGTTTAATTCCCTGAGGATTCGACTCTGGGCTTAAACCGGATTATATTTGCAATGACCGCTTTGTATTTATACTTCTCAGTTGTAACAAATAACACTGTTAGTTCCTCTGCAACGGCGCCATTAAATAGTTCTAACAAGAAGGACAAACACTTACCGCAACTTGAAATGGAAAACGTGGATAACGTCAACGCAAACAACCGGGTACCTCTTGTACCAAACGATGGAGGGGTGGTACCTCTTGTGCCAGAAGATGCACGCTATGATTGGGTACAAACAACAGCTGACAACCTGGCCACCGCCATTGCTGTACCCCAAATACAAGCGGAGACATTTCAGATCACCAACAATATGTTGCATCTTCTGCAGAATAAGGGATTGTTCTCCGGGTCACACATTGAAGATCCTCAAAAATACCTGAAAAATTTTCTGTCAATTTGTGTGACCCAAAGGCAGCCAAATGTGACCCCGGAAGCCATCAAGCTGCTACTGTTCCCTTTCTCAGTGACTGGGAAAGCTCAGATTTGGCTGAATTCACTCCCAATAAACTCCATTGCCACATGGGAGGAATTAGTCAAGTAGTTCCTGAATAAGTTCTACCCTCCCAACAAGACTACAAGACAGATTGACGAGATATTGCAGTACAAGCAGAAGCCCACTGAGACGTTGCAGGAAACTTGGGAAAGATTCAAAGGGATGCTAGTGAAGTGTCCTCACCATTGTATTCCAGACCAGATGCTCAGCCAAAGATTCTACATGGGACTAGCGGACAATTTGAAAGAAAATGTGGACGCTTCGGCTGGGTGTGCTTTTCTAAGCAATACATTTATTGAGTGCAAAGTCCTTATTGACAAGATTGCTCAGAATTCAGGATGGATGATGAGAGGTACAACCCTGACACCAATAATGCATTCAGTTCCTCTTGACCCAAATAATTCACATGCAGAGAACATAGCCACACTCATGACTTAGATGATTATACTGACGAAGAATATTGACGAGATTTGTACAAAACAATTGCATATCGTTGATACAACAAATGGAGGATTGTGTACCCCTTGCATCAATCAATCTTATGTGTGTTCATGGAGTGGAGAAGGTGATAACCAGGGTCCTAGAGAAGATATGAATTATGTTAACAATTTTGGGGGTCAGATACAAGGAGGACAACAGTGGGGGCCAGCACCCAACCAGCAGTTAGACCTAACATACCACAACCTGGAGGTGTACGACTGCAAGGCCAAGTGGTTCCATATCAGAGACAACAGGGCTATCAGCAGCAACACCAGCAACAACTGACATACCAACCACCTCATCAGTAGCAAGACAACAACATGGTGGAGATCAAGGGTATGCTACATCAACTCATTGGCACAAATAGTAAGATGCAGGAAAAGTTGGCAGCACACGATTCAGTAATAAAAGGGGATTGAAACCCAACTGGGGAAGTTGTCCATGGCCTTAAATAACCGCCCCCAAGGAGCATTGCCGGCCCACACAAACATCAACCCAAAGGAGCAAAACTCGAATCAGCTGATGGCAGTCAGTCTCCGGAATGGGAGAGATTTAGACAGGGAGCAAGAGGTTGCTCAAACCAGAAGAGAGACTATGCCAGTCACTCTAGTTCCAGCCAAGATAGATGAACCAGCAGAACTCACTGAAGTGGTGGTTGAACAAGCCCAGGTTGAAAAGGGTAAAGCCAAAGAAAGTGAAAAAGTTGCAGAACAAGTGGCTTCTCTTGTGCCATAAAATTCTAACAAAGAACAGCCAGCAAGCAGTGGACAAAAAGTGATGCCTGCACCATTCCCTCGGAGATTGGAAAAACAAAAGAAAGAGGATCAATACAGGAAATTTATGGAGATGCTTCGTCAAATTCAATTGAATATTCCTTTGATGGATGCCTTGAGGGAAATTCCAGGCTATGCAAAGATGATGAAAGACCTGATGTCGCAAAAAATTGATTTTCGGGACCTGCCCACAGTGACTCTGACACAGACATGCAGTGCGGTAGTGACTAGACTCATGGCTCAAAAGATGTCTGATCCAGGTAGTTTCACATTTCGTGCACCATTGGAAGTTATGCTTTTGCAAAAGCATTGTGTGACTTAGGAGCAAGCATAAACTTGATGCATTTGGCATTCTACACAAAGCTGGGCATTGGCAGAGCTAGGCCGACTTCTATGTTGTTGCAACTGGCTGACCGCACAGTTAAAAGACCGACAGGGATTCTTGATGATGTGCTGGTGCAAGTGGGGAAGTTTGTATTCCCTGCTGACTTTGTCATTCTGGACTGTCAAGTTGACGAGGAGATTCCTATCATTTTGGGAAGGCCATTTTTAGCCACTGGGAGAGCACTGATTGATTCGAGACTGGGGAATTAAAAATGAGGTTGAACAATGAAGAAGTGATATTCAATGTCCAACAATCCATGAGGATACCCAATGAATATGCAAATTGCTCCCTAGTGGAGGCGGTGGATGTGATCCTACATGATGAAGATGAAACCCTTAATGCCAAAGATCCATTGGGAGACTGTTTGACAAATTTAGAGGAAATGGATGGCAAAGGGTTGGCAGAGTAGGTTATGGCACTCGAAGGCCAAGGATTTTGGAAGAGAGAACCCCAATTTGAGCCCCTCTATTCAGAAGAAAGAGCCTCACCACCTGCAAAACCATCAGTTGAGAAACCACCACAACTGGAGTTGAAGCCACTTCCAGCCCACCTCATTTATACCTTCTTGGGTCCCAACTCTACTTTACTTGTTATCATATCATCTGGTTTGCTAGCTGTGCAGGTTGAACAATTACTAAATTGTTGCAAGAGTGCAAAACTGCCATTGGTTGGACCATGGCAGAAATAAAAGGTATCAGCCCGGCCTTCTGCATGCACAAGATTCTTCTGGAAGAAGGGCTCAAACCTTCCAAGGAACATCAACGAAGGTTGAACCCGAACATCAAAGAGGTAGTAAAAAAGGAGGTGATTAAGTGGTTGGATGCGTGCATCATCTTTCCCATCTCTGACAGCAATTGGGTGAGCCCCATTCAGTGTGTACCGAAAAAGGGCAGAATGACTGTTGTACAAAATGAGAATAATGAGTTGATCTCAACTCGTACAGTCACTGGGTGGCGGATCTGCATGAATTATAGGAAACTAAACGCAACCACCCGAAAGGACCATTTCCCATTGACATTCATTGACCAGATGTTGGACAGATTAGCGGGGCGATCCTACTTCTGTTTCTTGGACGGATACTCGGAGTACAATCAAATCTCAATAGCCCCGGAGGATAGAGAAAAAACATCCTTTACATGTCCGTATGACATCTTTGCCTTTCGGAGAATGCCCTTTGGGCTTTGCAATGCACCGGCCACATTCCAGCAATGTATGTTAGCCATCTTCACCGACATGGTCGAAGACATTATGGAAGTGTTTATGCATGATTTCTCCGTGGTAGGAGATTTATTCGAAGATTGTCTTCATAACCTCAAAAAGGTGCTCAAACGATGTGTGGAAACAAATCTGGTGCTGAACTGGGAGAAGTGCCATTTTATGGTACAAGAAGGAATAGTGTTGGGACATAGAGTATCCAAAAAGGGGATTGAAGTAGACTATGCAAAAGTTGATGTGATTGAGAAGCTACCACCACCTACTTCAGTGAAAGCAGTGAGGATTTTCCTTGGGCACGCCGGATTCTACAGGCGGTTCATCAAGGATTTTTCAAAAATTGCTAACCCTTTATGTAAGCTACTTGAAAAAGACCAGCACTTTGTGTTTTCTGATGTTTGCAGGTTGGCATTCGAGGAGCTAAAAAATATACTGGTGACCGCACCCATCATTGTTACACCCGATTGGGAGCAACCATTTGAGTTGATGTGCGATGCCAGTGATTATGCGATATGAGCGGTCTTGGGGCAGTGCAAGGAGAAAATTATGCACCCCATCTACTATGCAAGCAGGTCGCTTAGTGGTGCACAATTGAACTACACGGTCACTGAAAAGGAAATGCTCGCTATAGTGTTTTCCTTCGACAAATTCAGGTCATATTTGATTGGATCAAAAGTTATTATTTATACTGACCATGCAGCCATTAGGTACTTGATAGCAAAGAAGGAGTCAAAACCCCGCATGATTCGCTGGGTTCTGTTCCTAAAAGAGTTTGACCTAGAAATTCATACCGGAAGGGAACAGACAACCAAGTGGTAGACCACCTCTCAAGGTTGGAAAGGGCAGAAAAGAGAAAAGAGGTTGGAGATATCATCGAGACCTTCCAAGATGAGAAATTACTGGCAATGACAATGGAGGAGGCACCATGGTATGCTGATATTACTAACTACTTGGCATGTGGTATAGTACCGCACGATTTCTCCTCGAGTCAAAAGAAAAAGTTTTTCCGGGATTGTCGTGATTATTATTGGGATGAGCCTTTATTGTTCAAAATATGTGTTGATAACATGATCCAGGGGTGTATCCCCGAGCAAGATCAACCCTCTGTTTTGCAGGCCTGTCATGCTTCGCCATATAAGGGACACTTTGGAGGAGTCTGAACAGCAGCAAAGGTACTAGAATTAGGACTATAATGGCCTACATTATTCAAGGATGCTCATGCCTGGGTAAAAAGCTGCGATGAATGTCAAAAGACGGGTAACATATCCCGTCATAATGAGATGCCAATGACCATAATCCAAGAGGTGTAAATATTTTACATGTGGGGAATCGACTTCATGAGGCCATATGTCAGCTCTTACGGTAACAAGTATATACTGGTGGCCGTTGACTATGTCTCGAAGTGGGTAGAAGCAGTTTCTCTCCCAACCAATGATGTAAAGGGGGTGACCAATTTCCTAAAGAAAAATATCTTCACCCGTTTTGGCACCCCCCCCCCCCATGCCATAATCAGCGATGGTGGATCTCACTTCTGTAATAGAGCGTTTGCTCGCTTGTTGGAGAAGTATGGAGTTCGCCACAATGTAGCATCACTGTACCACCCACAAACAAGAGGGCAGGTTGAAGTGTCCAATAGGGAAATCAAAAGTGTCCTCTCAAAAACAGTGAATGCAACAAAAACGGATTGGGCCATGAAGTTGGATGATGCATTGTGGGCATATCGCAAAACCTTCAAAACTCCAATTGGTATGTCATCTTACAAGTTGGTGTCTGGTAAGGCATGCCACCTTCCGGTTGAGCTCGAACATAGAGCACTGTGGGCATTGAGGCAGTTGAACTTGGACATGGAAACGGCAGGCACCAACATAGTTAATGGGATGCATGAGCTCGAGGAATTCTGGTTCCATGCATTCGAAAGCACTCGATTGTATAAAGAAAGGATGAAATTGATGCATGACAAGCACATCTTGGATAGAAACTTCAAACCCGGCGAATTAGTGATACTATACAACTCAAGATTGAGATTGTTCCTAGGTAAGTTGAAGTCCCGATGGTCAGGTCCGTTCAAAGTAGTGCAAATGTTCCCAAGTGGAGTTGTAGAGATCGAATCAGAAGATGGGACGAACAAATTCACAGTGAATGGACAGAGGTTGAAACAGTACCTTGGTATGAGTGAAGAAAAAGGGGACAGTGAGGTGATAACATTGGAGGAGCCCCAATACACATATGAGAAGTGATGGCAAGAGTCAGTGTCGTGCCACGACGTTAAATTAGGTGCTTCATGGGAGTCAACCCATGATTTTCTGTTGTTTTCTCTTTTGTGTTGTTTTAATTGATGTAGAAGTTACTAACCCATTCACTAGAGTCTCAGGCACTACGAGTGCATATTGGGAGAAGACAGGGTCAAGTCACAACTCCGGTAAGGTTAAAAAAAAACCAACGACCAAAATCAGAATACCGTCACCGCGGCCGACCGCGGTAGGAATCGTCTATTCTGGCTTGGCTCACCGTGGCCACGGAAAACCGCAGCGCGACCACAGCGAACCACATAGCGCCCAGGTACGTTTAATTTCGTTAATTTTTTTTTTCATTTTTTTATTTTTCTTTCTCATTCTATTATTACCCAATCCCCAACCCTCATTTACCAAAACCCCTTCCTCTTCCCTCTTCTTCCCCAACCCTAACTTAACAAAAAACCCTTCCCCTTCCCTCTTCTTCCCCAACGTTCCTCTCCCCCATTCTCTCATTCTCCCACCCCAAACTCACCACTCTCTTCCCTCATCTCCACTGATGCGAGACTAAATTGCATAGTTTAACATGTGATATACCTTACATTTTATGCGTATTAATGATAAAAATACACTTGTTATGTGCTTAATGGAGTTTATTTCATGTGTACGTGAAGTGGAGATGGAAACGGAGCTAAAGGGATGCAAATACGTCGGAAAATACGCGAAAGGAGACACCCGGGCGATAGCCGGGCGACAGAGCCAAACAACCTAAC
>ML436569.1:0-71715 GCA_005239525.1 Nicotiana knightiana
TGAGCAGCTATTGTATACGAAAATTTTGCGATTAGTATGCGAGTCGTGTGATTCATCATGTGAGTACATCTCGGGTTATGTTTATGGATTGATACAACTTGTTTAGACTTATACAACGTGTAGAAGCGAGGTTTGAGTCTTGTACAAAATTCCAGATGTTGGAAATTGGATTTTGCGATTTACGGGCTAAGGTGGAAGTAATGATCTTCAGTTTTGTTGTGTTGTTGCCCTATATGGAATAAGGTGACGTGGGATCACCACCGTGTACATGCATGGTAATATTACACGACGATTTGATGGCTTTAGAAAAACTCTTGGCACGTGCGAGGAGGAATATATGTTTAAGTGGGGGAGAACGTAACGACTCAACCGGTCGTTTTGAGCATTTTCACTTTGCTCGGTTGTTTGAGGGCATGATTTTCTCTGCATGATGTATTATGACTTGTGCGTATTATCTTTTTCGATTTTCGGGTGATTCGGAATTAGTTTGGAAGAATGGTTCTCAACTGGGAATCTTTAAGTTGGAAGAGTTGACCAAGTTTGACTTTTGAGTATTTGACCTCGGTTCACAGATTTGATTGTTCTGTTAGGTACGGATGATGAGTTTGGACTTGGGTGTATGACCGGATTTATATTTGGATATCTCTTGAAGGTTTTGCCACTCATTGGCAAAGCTTTGGAAATTTGAAGGTTAGGAATATTCATAAGTTTGATAGAGAGTTGACTTCGATATTATTGGGTTCAGATTATTGTTCTGGAAGTTGGAATAGGTTCGATATGTCATTTGAAGCTTGTGTGCAAAATTTGGGTTCATTTCGGATTGGTTAGGTTTGAATCGGACGCTTGGTTCGAAGTTTGAAGTTTATGAACTTAAGAGATTGATCTTGATCGACAATTAATGGTTTTGATCTTGTTATGTGTGATTTGAGGCCTCAAATAGGTTCGTGTTATGTTTTGGGACTTGTTGGTATGTTCGGACGGGGTTCTTATGGGCTCGGGTGAGTTTTGAGGTAGTTTCTACTTCTAGGCTATGTTTAGCTGCTGGTTTTTGGCTACAGGGGTGTACATTGCGATCGCATGGATATGGTCGTGTTAGCGAAGAGAAAAACAGGAAAAATGGAGTTGTGACTCGCNCACCATCTTTGGTACTCACCAATGAAAGACTAGTTGTGAGATTTACCTTAAATTAATTGTGATATTATATTTACCGTTTTCTTGTTGTTGTTTTATCTACCTAAATCGATTCTTTTCTCTTTCCTAATAAATTATTTTTTAGCTTGTGCGAAGTTCAATTACTCATACTTTGTTGGCACTTAAAACCATTTTATTCCATTTTCTCTTCAAACGGGTTTGGTAAATATAGAAGGCGACAAGCATTATGTTGGAGAATTTGACAGAAAATCGAAAGCTACCAAAAGGGAGAAAATACAACTAGACTTTTGCAAGTATGTTGCTCACTGTTAAACTGGCAGACCTTGCTATTGTTGTTTAATCATGGGCAGAACTGATTGCTATTATACAATGCAACTTTGTGAGTAAGGATGTCCCAAATTTCCCCCTCCAACTCACAACCATCAGATGCAAATTCCCACATGATCTCATGGCAATATACAGGAGCTGATAACATTATAGCAAAAATTAATGGAGTCGTAGGCTTAAATATATGATTTAAAAGGTAATATAGGTTCAAACATAAAAACTAAATAAAATTGCTCTTTAGATGGTAAAGTATCAATTGAAAGATGAAGCTGCAAATGTGGGAATTCACTTTAAACAATCCACACGAAAATGGAAATTCATATTACAATACCGATTTACATTTTACACAATGAAGCTAATGGCTAGAAAAAGCCCTCTCTTATGCATATTAATTCCTTCTGATTATCTAAGTCTAAATCATTATGCAATGCATCTACTTACTATTTTGTTAAATTCTTCCCATACCTCCCACATTAAAGTTGGTCTGTCATGGCTATTCTTCTCAGGGGTCTTTCCCAATCCTTCTATCCTTGCGATCAATTCAAGAAATGAAGGCTGCTACTCGAAATCATGAACCTCCTAGATAATTTTGATCGCACTTTAAAGGATAAATACGACCGGCATGCAATGGGTTGAACTTTCAACAACAGGAGAAAGCTCAAGGCTACCATCAGAGGAAAGGAAGATAAAGGAGTTATTGTTTCCTTTCCATGTGAATCAGACCTTCAGTCTTTTCTTGTTGCAGTAAAACCACAAAACATGCACCCTGCAAAATAACAAGTCATTAGATATAATTTATTAGATTACATGTCTTTTATTTTTATGTGACTCTTATAAAGGAAAAAAGCAGATCGATACATGAAAGATTAGAATGAAAGCATAAACGAAGAGAGGAACTTACAAACATGGTGACTCATTGATTCAATGTCGAAGATTGGATTCCATCATCATCATCATCATCATCATCATCCTCTTCAATTTTGGTAGCCATCATCATCTCTGCAAACAGGCTGATTTGTATTGAGAATGATGGTAATTGATAAAGAATATCACTATATATAGGAGGGACATGAGGCTCTAGGGTCAAAAGTTGTTACAAACTTTACTAAAATAAAATCTTATTTACTCCATAGAGAATCTGATTTACTTCCAATTTTACTGCAAATGTCAAAGTTCTGTTTTTGTTACATCTAAAATATATGGTAAGTGGTTATTTATAAAATCTGATTCCCTTCAAACTCTAAGACAAATATTTGGTTAGTTGTTGATTGTATTACTTCTCTAGCAATAGTAAGTTGTTGTTAATAAATCCGATTCCTGCCCAACTCTAAGATAAATATTTGGCCAGGTTTTATTTGTATTCCTTCTTGACCTTTTATATGCTTTGCTAAAAAGAGATTCGGGAAATTTGTATTCTTGATCTTACAATTGCAGTCGGAAAGAGAAAAAAGATTCTTTACCTAACTCAGTTTCTTGAACTATGTCCTATGTATTTTATGAAAATATATCATCCTCCTACAAAGCCTTTATTTCCACTTGTACTCAATAATCATAGCAAAGAGTACAAAGGTTAATCAAAATACGAACACTAGGAACTTTTTTTCCTTTTCATTTTCTCAGTGACTTTTCCTTGGAAACATATGAATGAATGCAAAAAGAATATGTCTAACTGCAGTACCATCAAAAACTATGATACTATGAGCAATTAATGTCACGACCGGGAAAAATTATGATTTTATTGTATTTCTAGACTCTTCTTCTATGGCTTTTTCATGGTATGTAATGTCATAACCTTTAAAAAAAAAAAGAAGGGAAATATACCACCTTAATGGACAATGTTTAAAAACTATATATAAAATATGTTCACTGGCCCTTTTGAATACTAATAAATATAAGAAATTCGCCATTAATATGGAGTGCTGAAATAACAGATTTAACATCAAATACATGTCTACTGACAACAATTTGGCACACATACATATATATATATATAAATACTTCAACTTAGATGATATAATTAAATATCATCCAATTTATTTCAATCAATAATAGAATCCACAAACAATTCATCCATCAGAATAGTACGACAAAGAGTAAATTAGAGTGACAAATGAGATAAAATGTAGCACAAAATAAAAAAATTAAGAAAATGATAATATTATGATCCTTTGCATTTGAACTCAAATTTAAACTAGTAATGTATATAATTCAATCACACTTGAATGCAACTACCAATTTAATCTAGTAGTGCTTATACTTTATTAATCAACACATTTATAATATTCTTTTGGCGTAGGACTACACGAACCAAAATAGTTAAGAGCAAACTTGGGCTCGGCTCGAGCTCAGTTATAATTTATCAAAGCTTGATTGAGCTCGGCTCGGTATTACAAAAATCTCGTTGAGCTCAGCCCAGTTGGGCTTGCTCGAACTCGGCTTGACGCCAGGCCTAACTCTAACTCACATCCATGGGAGAATATAGTAACTTATCAGTTGAGAGTGCAGTGGGTCAAATAAAATTATCATCTCTCTAGAAGAGTCTAAAGTTCCAATCATTGATGACCTCTTCAACTTGTCAGAATATTTCATCTAAATTTAGGGGTGGCAAATGAGCTATTTGGGCTGGTCATGATAGGCTGACTCATTAAATAGGTCATTTCTCAACCCTGCCCAATGTTCACATGGGTTAAGATGAGTTGGGTCAAGATGGGCTAAACAATGGATTGCGACTTGTCGAGGGAATATTACAGTGATACGGATTAGCAATTAGCTTTCCACAATTCACTCGAAATCTAAGACATAATGAAGTGAATTATGACATGATCACTCACCTAGAGCTTGAAGACATTCCCCCATAATATATATTTAGCCTCTAACTGAGTAATTAAAGAAAGACTTCCGAGAACTAGAATTCAAGTTCCCTGTAACTGAAATTTGCAGCTACTCAAACTCTACATTAGCAAATCCAGCATGAGGAGGTTTTGTGAGGTTATTTACTTATTATCCACATCTTGGATAAGCAGAGAGACTAGTCTACTTGTTTGTCAAGATCTAAGATTGGTCTTACAATTAATTCATGGATTTCCCTACTAAGCGTGAGCATCTTGTTGTGTTCTTTCTCATTATAATTCCTACCCTCTTTGGTACTCATCAATTAAAATCTAGCTGTGAGATTTACCTTAAATTAATTGTGACATTATATTTACCTTTTTTGTTGTTTTGATTACCTAATTTGATTCTTTTCTCTTTCCTAAAATTTTTTTTTATCTTGTGCGAAGTTCAATTGCTCATACTTTTGGCACTTAAAGCCATTTTATTCCATTTTCTTTTCAAACAGATTGGGAAAATATAGAAGGCGACAAGCATTATGATGGAGAATTTGATAGAAAATTGAAAGCTACCAAAGGGGATAAAATACAACTAGACTTTTGCAAGCATGTTGCTCACTGTAAACTGGCAGACTTGTTATTATTGTTTAATCATGGGTAGAACTGATTGCCATGATACAATGCAACTTTGTGACCAAGGATGTCCCAAATTTCCCCCTCCAATTCACAACCATTAGATCAAAATTTCCCCATGATCTCATGGCATATGTACAATGGTTGATGTCATGACCCGAGATCCCAAGTGTCGTGATGGTGCCTATCATGTAAGCCGACAACTCACACATACCAACATCTTGAAATTTAAAATATATGAAAATAAGCTTAAGTAAGTAAAAGTCTCATAAAACTGGATGAAAATGTTACAGTTCAATATATAATTTTTCAACCCGGGTGTCACTAAGTACATGAGCATCTATAAAATAACATAGTCTGATACACTGTCTAAGAAAAGAGAACATAATAAATAAATGTGAGAGATAAGGGAGGAGAGTCAAGGTCTGTAGACGCCAAGGCAGCTACCTCAATAATCTCCAAACGACTGAAACTCCAAGATCAACAACCACCGTGCCAGGAAACACCTGGATTTGCACACGAAGTGCATGGTGTGGCGTGAGTACAACCAATTCAACTAGTGACAAGTCTAACCTTTGGAATACAAGCAGTGACGAGTCTGAACAATACAATCCAAATACATAATTAAACAGTTCGGAAATTTACAGAACATATGATAATAATACCTCAGAGAAACTCATAATCTACAGGTACCAGTACAGGAATGTAAACATGCTTCCAAGTTTAATAGTTTAACTCAAAACAAATAAAAATATGTCAAGTCTAAACGAAGGCAGCCCCTAGTAGCTCAAAAGTAGTAAAGGGGACTGCACTAGTCTTTAGAATACCCGTCGTGCAAAGAATTCGCTGGCACCTATCCAAGATGTCTTGAGAATCCTCTAACTCAGCCCCATTGAAGGATGGAGGATGGAGCCTCCCAAATCTCTCTAGTCTCTTTTGTTCCTCATCACTCATAACGATACCCACCTAGGCTTGAGCAACTATAACCGGTTGGGCTGGTAGTAACCCCGGTATCTGAAGCCCCTGCATTACTTACTCTGGAGTACGAGCGACGGGAGTCTCAAGGCTAAAATTGGATTCCATCATCGTCATTGTCATCCTCTTCAGTGTTGGAAGCCATCATAATCTCTGCAAATAGGCTGAGTTGTATTGAGAATGATGGTGACTGATAATGAATATAACTATATATAGGAAGGACATGAGGCTCTAGGGTCAGAAGTTGTTACAAGCTTTACTAAAATAAAATCTTATTTACTCCATAGAGAATCTGATTTACTTCCAGTTTTATTGCAAATATCAAAGTTCTATTTTTTGTAACCTCTAAAATTTATGGTAAGTGGTTATTTGTAAAACCTGATTCATTTGGAACTCTAAGACAAATATTTGGTTAGTTGTTGATTGTATTACTTCTCTAGCAATAGTAAATTGTTGTTAATAAATCTGATTTCTGCCCAACTCTAAGATAAATATTTGGCTAGTTTTTATTTGTAATCCTTCTTGACCTTTTATTTGTTTTGTTAAAAAGAGATTCGAGAAATTTCTATTATTGATCTTACAATTGTAGTCGGAAAGAGAAAAAGGATTCTTTAGCTAACTCAGTTTCTTGAACTATGTCCTATATATTTTATAAAAAATTATCATCCTCCTACAAATTTTATATATCCACTTGTATTCAATAATCATAACAAAGAGTACAAGGCTTTAGTCAAAATACGAACACTTGAAACTTTTTTCTTTTTCATTTTCTCAGTGACTTTTCCTTGAAAACATATGAATGACTGCAAAAGGAATACGTCCAACTGCAGTACCATTAAAAACTATGATATTATGCATAATTAATTCCACGACCAGGAAAAATTATGGGTTTTATTTCTAGACTCTTTTTCTATGGCTTTTTCATGGAAAATAAAGCCATAACCTTTCAAAAAACTTGGGATATATACCACATTAATGGACAATTTTTAAAAACTATATATGAAATATGTGCAGTTTCAATGTCTCTTTTAAATATTAAGTAAATATAAAAAATTCATCATTAAGGAGTGCTGAAATAACAGATTTAACATCAAATACATGTCTACTTACAATAAATAACATCCAATTTATTTCAATCAAGAATACAATCTATGAAAAACTCGTCCATCAGAAAGAAATGAGATAAAATGTAACAAAGAAAATTTACGAAAATGATAATATTGATCCTTTGTGTTTGAGCTCTAAATCGGCTGGACGCCAGGCCTAACTCTAACTCACATCCATGGAAGAATATAGTAACAGATCAGTTGAGAGTGCAGTGGTACCCACTGCCTGTTATATGTCTAATATAAGTAATAAAATTATCCTCTCTCTTGCAGAGTCTAATCTAGTATTGCTTATAGTTTATTTATCAAAGCATTTGTAATATTTTTTTGAATAACGTAGGACTACACAGACCTAATGTAAGGACCCGACTAGTCGTTTTGAGCATTTTCATTTCGCTCAGTGGTTTGAGGTCATGAATAGCTTTGGGTGATGTATTATGGCTTGTGTGTGTTGTCGGTTTCGGTTTTCGAGTGATTCAGAATAAGTTTGGATGAATGATGCTCAATTAGGATGCTTTAAGTTGGAAGAGTTGACCAAGTTTGACTTTTGAGTATTTGACCTCGGATCGAAGTTTTGATTGTTCTGTTAGGTCCGGATGGTGATTTTGGATTTGGGCGTATTCTCCGATTTGCATTTGGATTTTTCTAGAAGGTTTTGATAGTCATTGGCGAAATTTAAAAATTTGAAGGTTAGAAATGTTCATAAGTTTGATCGAGAGTTGAATTCAATGATATTGGGTTCAGATTATTCTTCCCGGAGTTGGAATAGGTTCTATGTCATTTGAAACTTGTGTGCAAAATTTGGGTTCATTCCGGATTGGTTAGGTTTGAACCGTATGTTTGGTTCGAAGTTTGAAGTTTATGAACTTAAAAGATTGATTTTCATCGATAAGTCATGGTTTTGATGTTGTTATGTATGATTTGAGGCCTCGAATAGGTTCGTGTTATGTTTTGGGATTTGTTGGTATGTTCAGACGGGGTTCCGAGGGGCTCAGGTGAGTTTCGAGGTAGTTTCAGACCACTTATAGGCCATTTTTAGCTGCTGATTTTTTTGGTTACAAGGGTGTACGTTGCGATCGTGTGGATTTTGTAGTGTTAGAAAAGAGAAAAATAGGAAAAATGGAGCTGTGACTTGTGATCATGGAAGCTTTCTCGCAATCGCATAGAAGAAAATCTCTACTGCACTGGCTCGAATTTGGAAGCTTATATCTTGTAATATATAAGAAATTCGGAGATGATCCAAAACCAAAAGTTGTAGAATTTTCTGTCTAGTTTTCACAGATGTTTTTTCTATGTAATTGGAGTTGTGTAGCAAAAGTTATAGCTAATATACTACAGGCTATATGAGAAGAGTTGGGAAGGGTTAAATGGAAGTTTGTTCTTTGCGATCGGGGGAAAATGGATGCGATTGCATAGGGTAAATATTGTACTGAAAAATTTTGTAATCGCAATTGCGAGGTTTGCCATCGCGATCGCAAATGGTACCCCTGAAAAAATGTACACAGTACTCTATTTTGAAGGTTTCAGACATTTTTTAATATTTGGAGCTATGGAGCTCGGATTGAGATAATTTTTGAAGCAATTTTCACCATATAGACTGGGGTAAGTGTTATCTACTCATTTTCTGTTATAATTCATGAATCTATTTTCATTTTTGGAATTTGGTTGATGATTTCAAATGAGAAATTAGGGGGGTTTGACTAAAGTTTCATAGAGCAAATTTTTGAGTTTTGAACATCGATTCAAAGTCGCATTTGAGTGAGACTAGTATGGTTCAACTCATAATTTAATAGGTTGTCGGCTTTTGTGATTGGGCTTTGATTAAAGATTTGACCTTTATTAGTTGGGTTTGTTTCCTTTGGTATTTTTAAATGTATTTGAGTTTCTTTTGGCTAGTTTCGAGCCGTTTGGAGGTTGGTACGCGAGGGATGGCATTTTTGGAGCATCGCTTGGCTTGCTCGGCATTGGATTTGGCTTGTTCAAGGTATGTAGCACTTCTAAACTTGGTGGTCAGGGTACGCAATCCCGAATTACGTGTTATATGCTTGGCATTGAAGTGATGTGCATGCTAGGTGACGGGCGTGTGGGCGTGCACTGTGTGAATTGTGACTCTGCTATTTCTGTGGTACTGTGTAGTTACCTGACCTTATCTTTAACCGTGAAATCTCTATGTACTAGAGCTATTAAGCTGTGATCCATGTTAGAATCCATGTCTAGGCTACATTCTTATCCTGTTGGGACCCACTGAGGTTGTTTCTGCTGTTGAGCTATCTCCTTTCATTGCATTACGTACTTAGTCATACGCATTCATATGCATATCATATCTCGTCTCCGTTACCATTTGTTGATACATCACACCATTATCTTTTGGGCTGATTTTTCATGACATTGAGAGCCTGGGATATTGGAGATATTGATGACTGAGCGAGACCGAGGTCCTGATAGTGAGGATGTTTATGGGATCAGGATGTACGTTGTTGCATGTTTTTATTGATTTATGACGGGAGTGGTCTGCACGTCGCAACATGTTTTACTAATTTATGATATGATTGGATTTTTATAGCGCTTGGGCTGGAAGAGCCCCTCTGGAGTATGTACACAACCCCAGTGAGCGCATGTACCTACTGAGTGCGAGTGCCGAGAGCCGAATGATTGGGAGGACTGAGTGACTGTGAGAACTGAGTGGCTGTGAGGACTTAGTGACTGGAAGGACTGAACGACTGGGAGGACTGAATGAATTGATACTCTGAGAGCGTGCATATGGTTTTATCATTGAGTTGCACCGCATTTGACATGCAAACTTGACATATAATAATAGAGATGCATTTCTCTCATGCTGTACGGTATCACGTCATGACCTCTCGCACATATTAACATGTAGGCATAGAGATCTATTTTCCTCATGCCAATTGAAAATGAAACATTTACCTTGGAAAGCTTTTTGGGAAAAATTATAGCTTTCAAACTTACTCCCATTTCTGGTAATATCGGTAAAAGACTCGGGTTTTTACTAATATACTTGAAAAGCAAAACTATTTTCGGGAACTATGGATAAGATGAGTTATTTTTATCTCTGAGTTATTTCTTTTATTACTTGCTTTACGTGATATGAACTGTTGTTGGCTATTGGTGTTGGACCTGTTACACCCCATATTTTCGTATGTGAAAGTACTCCATAAGTAAATTGATGAAAGCTCAGTAACGAGATGCTACATCCCGTATTTTCATACGTTAAAGTTTCGTCGTAAGTTAATCGACGTAATTCGGGAATGAGATTATTTTGAGATTATAAGTATTGTTCTATTTCAAACGAGTGATAAGTAAATTCGTAAAGGTGAGAGGGTGAGCGAATCGAAGAAAATGAGTTTCGTCGAAGTTTGACATTTTGGATAAAATACAGTGTAAGCTATAATACCATGTATTTATAAACTAGTGCCATACAAGGTACCATATGACCATGACAGTATGATACATAAAGTGTTCTAAAAGTGAGTAGTATTTTAAGTAATTTGAGATAATTATTAATTATATGAATAATTAGGTAATTATTGATTTTAGTGGGATATTAACTAAGTAATTAAGATAATTTGATGAGCTTAATAAGCCTCCAACATGGCAGCAATGAAATGTGGATCAAAGACCAACAAATGACTCTTACTTCATGAAGCAAGATGGCATATTAAGAGAGTTTTGTGGCTTAGTCATCACATATGTGGGGCCCACACCCACTAAGGTTAAAAACCTCTCTAAATCACTTAAGGGAATGGTTATGTCTCTACAAAGTAAGGAAAGGAAGCTTCAGCAAGTATCATACAAGATTATGATCATATCCAAAAAGAGAGATATCATATGGAATGGCAACGTGATTGCTTCAATAAAAGTCATACAAGACTACTTAGCAACACGAGGTTTGGGATTCTAAGGGAGTACGATGCAATCTTTCTTAAGAATATTATAAAAATTAATCTCGTCGTTACATGTTTTGTGGCGATTGTGTGTTAGAGGGATTGTCAGGAAAATCGGCTATATTAAGGCTATCCCTTCTTTCCTTTTGGCATGATCGAAGTGATATAAACGAAATGAGAAAATGCGCAACTTTCATAAATGAATCTATTCATAGAATTACTTGGGGTGCTTATATTTTTTATTCCCCATGTGTGTTATTATTATATCTTCTGTTCATGGGTCTCAAAACAATATGTAGTCGATAAAGTTATCCGAAAGGTATATTGATCTTATGACATTTCGAGAATCTTATTAACGTATTTCTTATGCATTTCATTCATTTATACATGTACATTGACCCATGACAAGATGGCGTTATATATGCATATATTATATGTAATATGGGATATGAGAAAAAGTTATGGCGTTATATACGCATCACCACCTTATCAACTGGTATACGTTGATGATTTTTCCATAGTGGCCGAGATGATATGATGTGATGCCCTCAGAGGCTTGAAGATGTTATGTATGCATATACCTATGCATGGTATGATATTTATATGCATATGCATGACATTATAAAAATGAAAGGATTCACAGAGCTATTTCAGACTTACGTGTTGAGTTTTATACTCTATGGTTCACTATGTCTTATGTTTACTAATTTTCATTCGTTACATACTCGGTACATTATCTGTACTGACGTCCCTTTTGCCTAGGGACACTGATTTCTTTGCCCGCAGGTCCCGATAGACAGGTTGATAGTCCTCCAAGTCGGCTATCAGCTCGGCGGAAGATGTTGGTGCGCTCCATTTGCTCCAGAGTTTCTTATTTGGTTAGTATGATTTGGACATGTATAAATAGGTATGGCGGGACCCTGTCCCGTACTTTATGGTATTTATCTACCCTTAGAGGCTTTGTGACATATGTCATGTACGTGAAAGATTGTACGGCCTTGTCGGCCTATGTTCAGTATATGAGTGATCATTTTGGTCTTATAATGTATGTCATATATAAGTTTTTATTACATGTTGAGTCCTCCTATGACGAGCATTCCCTCATGTTTTATTGTAGTTATCTCACGGCAACCTTTCCATCTCATTTACCTATAATAGTATGATACGAAAAGATACATTATGTTGATACTCGGTTGAGTAAGGCACCGTGTGCCCGTCGCGGCCCATCGGTTTGGGCCGTGACAAAAATGATATCAGAGTAGTTCTGTCCTAGGGAGTCTATAAGCCGTTTCTAGTAGAGTCTTGTTTATGGGTGTGTTGTGCACCACACTTATAAGCAGGAGGCTAATGGAAATTTAGGACTGTCACTCTTTCTTCTTACTCTAGATAGTGTGGTAGAGCTCACTTGTAAGAATTCAAACTCCTAAATTCTATCTTGTACGGCCTTGTCGGCCTATGTTCAGTATACGAGTGATCATTTTTGTCTTATAATGTATGTCATATGTATAAGTTTTTATTACATGTTGAGTCCTCCTATGATGAGCATTCCCTTATGTTTTATTTGTAAGTTATCTCACGGCAACCTTTCCATCTCATTTACCTATAATAGTATGATACGAAAAGATACATTATGTTGATACTCGGTTGAGTAAGGCACCGTGTGACCGTCGCGGCCCATCGGTTTGGGCCGTGACAAAAATGATATGAGAGTAGTTCTGTCCTAGGGAGTCTATAAGCCGTTTCTAGTAGAGTCTTATTTATGGGTGTGTTGTGCACCACACTTATAAGCAGGAGGCTACTGGAAATTTAGGACTGTAACTCTTTCTTCTTACTCTAGATAGTGTGGTAGAGCTCACTTGTAAGAATTCAAACTCCTAAATTCTATCTTTTTCATAATGCAATAATACCTATATCCAAAAACACAATTGGTAAGTGTGATGACACAAAAGGTCATCTTATGTTTTAGAACTCGATTATGCGCTCTTTAGCCTTAAAAATCTAACTTTTACCCTCCTTTATTTGCGTGCGCAGTTTGGACGTGAAGATTTTATGTTGAAAATTGATGAAATAATAATTTTTGGCCTTAAAAGTTGATTTTATTTGACTTTGGTCATTGTTTTGAGTAAAAGGACCCGGACCCATGTCTTGACGGTCCTGGTGGGTCTGTAGTAAAATATGGGACCTAGGCGTATGCCCGAAATTGAATTTCGAGGTTCCTAACTAGAGATATGAATTTTTGTTGAAAATTGAAAGACTGAAATTTTAATGAATTTAAGAAATTGGTTAAAGTTTGATCATGTTGGTATCATGTCAGTATTTTTTTTTCGGAGCTCGGTACATGTCCATTATGATATTTATACCTTATATGTGAAATTTGGTGAGAAACAGAACTGATTTGACGTGATTCGGACGTCCGGTTGTGAAAAAAGGAATTCCAAAGTGTTCTTAGGAATTTCATGTGATTTGGTGCTAAATTCCTACTGTGGAGCCTCAGGTAGAGTTCGATGAGGAGGTTCTAGCATAGACTATTCCTGCCAGACCAGCTCAGGTCCCGACGGGGTTTATTGCCTCCCTAGTACTTCAGGATGCTTTGGTCCGACGGGTGGGCCTTATGGAGAGTTTGTCCCAGACTGGTGCTTTCCCCATGGCACCATCCGTATCTCAGGCTGGAGGAGGAGCCCAGACTCCTACTACTCACAATCCGTAGCAGATGGCTCCCCAGTTTCAAACTCCAGCAGCTCATCCAGTTAGAGTAGTTCAGTCGGTTGCTGCAGTACATCCCGACGATAGGTCAACTATTTATTTTGAGGCTTTATGGAGATTAGATAGGCTTACCAAGCTCTTTCCAGTCCATTTCATTGGTTCTACATTAGAGGATCCCTAGGAGTATCTTGATAGTTGTCATCAGGTTCTTTGGAATATGGGTATATTGGAGACCAATGGGGTCGTCTTTGTTGATTTTCAGATGATTGGTTCCGCCAAGAAATGGTGGGGGATTATTTATTGACTAGACCAGCTGGGTCACCTGCTCTTACTTGGGACCAGTTCTCACATCTCTTCTTAGAGAAGTTTCTGCCTATCACCTTGAGAGAGGAGCGCCGCCTTCAGTTCGAGCATCTCCAGCAGAGCAGCATGACTATTACTCAGTATGCGACCTGTTTTGTGGACCTGACCCGTCATGATATTCTTCTGCTTCCTACCGAGAGAGAGAGAGAGAGAGATAGAGAGAGAGGGTGAGGAGGTTTATTGAGGGACTTGCCTTGCATATTAGATTGCAGATGGCTAAGGAGACTGGGAGCGAGATTTCTTTTCAGGATGCGATCAATGTCCCTAGACGAGTCGAGATGGTTCCTGGACAAGGAGGTAAGGGGTTAGATAAGAGAACTTCTGATTCCGGTGGGTTAGATAAGAGAACTTCTCATTCCGGTGGGTTAAGCGGCTCCTCATCTGGAGGCGGGGGTACTTTTTGTAGAGGCTATCCTCCCACGCCGTTCCATTCAACGCTTCAGGAATCCCACAGTGCTTCAACGGGTCATGGTTTTTATTTACCTCATTCTGGGCTGCAAGCCTATAGTGCACCACCAGCTCCTATCACAGAACCTCTTCTTTAGAGTTAGTATCGTGGTCATCCGGCTCGTCTCGGTCAGTCTTAGTTTCCTCAGCCACAGTATCATGATGGATGTTTCGTGTGTGGTGTATGGGCATATCCGGAGGACTTGTCCGAGATTATTGGGTGTTCAACAACAATATCAGGGTTCTCGTGACATGATTCTGGCACCAGTTGCTGCACCGCCTGCTCAGCCAGCCAGAGGCAGGGGTCAGGTAGCGAGAGATAGGGGCCAGATTGTTAGAGGTGGAGGTCAGGCCGTTAGAGGTGGACGTCCGCTAGCTAGAGGCCATCACATGGATATGGTTCATAGTGATGGGGCACAACCCTGATGTTATGCCTTTCCAGCTAGGCCTGGGATTGAGTCATCGAATGATGTTATTACAGGTACTGTCAGTTTGTAGAAGAGATGTTTCAGTTCTATTTGATCTGGGGTTTAATTACTCCTATGTGTCATCTTATTTTGCTTCATATTTGGTTGTGCCCCATGATTGTTTGAGTGCCCCTGTATATGTGTCCACACATGTAGGGTATGCTATTATTGTAGATCGTGTATATCGTTTGTGTGTGGTCATTATTGGGAGTCTTGAGACCAGTGTAGACCTGTTGCTCTTAGATATGTTGGATTTCGATGTTATATTGGGTATGGATTGGCTGTCACCCCATCACACTATTTTGGATTGTCACACCAAGACAATGACATCAGCCTTGCCGGGGTTGCCTTGATTAGAGTGGAGAGGGACTTCTGGCCATTCAACCAGTAGGGTTATTTCTTATATGAAGGCCCGGTGTATTGTCGAGAATGGGTGTTTGGCCTATTTGGCTTGTGTTCATGATTTTAATGTTGAGGTTTCCTCTATGGATTCTGTGCCTGTCATTCGTAAGCTTCAAAATGTATTTCCTACAGACCTGCCGGGGATGCCACCCGATAGGGATATTGACTTTTGTATTGATTTGGCTCCGGACACTCAGCCCATTTCAATTTTGCCATACCAGATGGCCTCACCAGAGTTGAAAGAATTGGAGGAACAGTTGCAGGATTTGCTTGATAATGGCTTCATTAAATCTAGTGTCTCGCCTTGGGGTGCACTAACTTTGTTTGTGAAGAAGAAGGATGGGTCTATGAGGATGTGTATAGATTATCGGCAGTTGAACAAAGTCACCATCAAGAACAAGAATTCTTTGCCAAGGATTGATGATTTATTTAATCAGCTTCAGGGTGACAAGGTGTTTTCGAAGATTGATTTGATATCTGGCTACCACCAGTTGAGGATTAGGGCATCTGATGTCCCTAAGACAGCTTTTCGGACGCGGTATGGGCACTATGAGTTTCTAGTGGTGTCCTTTGGATTGACCAATGCCCCAAAAACATTTATGGATTTGATGAACCGAGTGTTCAAGTCTTGTTTGGATTCCTTTGTGATTGTGTTTATTGATGACATCCTGATATAATCCCGCAGTCGGGAGGAGCATGAGCAGCACCTCAGGATAGTGCTCCAGACTCTGAGGGACAGTCAGTTGTATGGTAAATTTTTGAAGTGCGAGTTTTTGTTGGGTTCAGTCTCTTTCTTGGGCCACGTGGTGTCAGTAGAGGGTATTCAGGTAGATCCTATGAAGATTGAGGCAGTCAAGAACAGGCCTAAACCCACTTCAGCCACGAAGATAAGGAGATTCTTGGGTTTGGTGGGTTATTATCGCCGATTTGTGGAAGGGTTTTCATCTATAGGAGCCCGTTGACCACGTTGACCCAGAAGAGTGCCCTGTTCAGATGGTTAGACGAGTGTAAGGCGAGCTTTCAGAAGCTCAAGACAACTTTAACTACAACGCAGGTGTTGGTGTTACCATTAGGTTCAGGATCTTACACGGTATATTGTGATGCCTCCCGTGTTGGTCTCGGAGCAGTATTGATACAGGAGGGCAGGGTCATTGCATATGCGTCTCATGATTTAGTGTTGGTGGCCATTGTTCATGCATTGAAGATTTGGAGGCACTATTTTTATGGCGTGTCATGTGAGGTTTTCACGGATAATCCCAGCCTTCAGTATTTGTTCAAGCAAAAGGATCTCAATTTGATTCAGAGGAGGTTGTTGGAGTTATTGAAGTACTATGATATCACCATTTGTATCATCTGGAGAAGGCCAATATGGTGGCCGACGCATTGAGTAAGAAGGTTGTAAGTATGGTCAGTCTTGCGTTCATTCCAATCGATGAGAGGCCGCTAGCTTCAGATATTCAGACTTTGGCCAACAAACTTGTGAGGTTGGACATTTCAGAGCCTAGCCGTGTTCTAGCTTACACCATCACTCGGTATTCCTTGTTTGAGCGTATCAGAGATCGGAAGTATGACGACCTTCATTTGTTGGTCCTTAGGGAGACAGTGCGGAAATGTGGTGCCAAGCAGGTTACTGTTGGAGATGACAGAGTTTTGAGGATGAAGGGGCGCGTGTGTGCCTAATGTTGATGGGCTTCATGAGTTGATCCTTGAGGAGGCCCACAATTCTCGGTATTCTATTCACCCGGGCGCCGCCAAGATGTACCAGGAACTGCGGCAACATTATTGGTGGAGGATGATGAAGAAGGATTAAGAAGGATATAGTTGCTTATGTAGCTCGGTGCATGAATTTTTAGCAGGTGAAGTATGACCATCAGAGACTCGGTGTTTTGCTTCAATAGACAGATATTCCTGAGTGGAAATGTGAGCATATCACTCTGGACTTTGTTGTTGGACTCCCAAAGACTCAGAAGAACTTCGACGCCATTTGGGTCATTGTGGATAGGCTGAATAAGTCAGCGCACTTCATTCATGTGGCAGTTACCTATTCTTGGGAGCAGTTGGTGGAGATTTATATTCGGGAGATCATGTGCCTTCATGGTGTGCCCGTGTCTATCATTTTTGATCGAGTTACGCAGTTTACCTCGCATTTCTGGAGAGCAGTACAATGCGAGTTGGGTACGTGAATGGGGCTGAGCACAACATTTCATCCTCAGACGGACGGGCAGTCCGAGCGTACTATTCAGATGTTGGAAGATATGGCCCACATTTGTGTTATAGACTGGAGGATCGTGGGATCATTTCTTTTCCCTTGAAGAGTTTGCCTACAACAGCAACTACCAGTCAAGAATTCAGATGGCTCGCATTCAGATGGCTCTCTATGAGGCATTATATGGTAGACGGTGCAGGTCGCCAGTTGGGTGGTTTGAGCTGGGGGAGGCTCGTTTGTTCAGGAGGCCTTGGACTAGCTCAAGATTATACATGATTGAATTCGCACAGCTAAGTCCAGGTAGAAGAGTTATGCCAACCGTAATGTTCGTGATGTGGCATTCATGATCGGGGATAGGGTGTTGGTTCGGATGTCACCCATGAAGGGTGTCATGAGGTTTGGAAAGAAAGGTAAGTTGAGATCTAGATATATTGGGCCAGTTCGGATTCTCGGGTGTCACCCAGTGTTCCATGTGTCCATGCTCCGGAAGTATCATGGTGACCCTTCCCACGTGTTAGATTTTAGCTCTGTCCTGTTGGACAAGGATTTGACTTATGAGGAAGAGCCGGTGGCTATTCTAGACCGGCAGGTTCGTCAGTTGAGGTCGAAGAGTTATCCTTCAGTTCGAGTGCAATGAAGAGGTCATCTTGTTGAGGCAGCTACTTGGGAGTCCGAGTCGGACATGCGGGGTAGATATCCCCACTTATTCTCCAGTTCAAGTACTTTACTATGTTCAGTTGATGACGAACGATTGCCTTAGAGGTAGATATTGTGATGACCCAAAAGGTCATCTTATGGTTTAGAACTCGATTCTGATCTCTTTGGCCTTAAAAATCTCATTTTTACCCTTCTCGATTTGCATGTACAGTCCAGGCGTGATCCCGGAAAGCTTGTATGTTGAAAATTGATGAATTAATAATATTTGGCCTTAAATGTTAATTTTAGTTGACTTCAGTCAACTTTTTTAGTAAACAGACCCAGATCCATGTTTTGACGATCTCGGTGGGTCTGTAATGAAATATGGGACCTGGGCATATGCCCAGAATCAAATTTTGAGGTCCCTAGCTCGAAATATGAGTTTTTGTTGAAAATTGAAAGACTAAAATTTATTGGTTTTAAGAAATTGGTTAATGTTTGATGTTATTGGTATCAGGTCCATATTTTTGTTCCGGAGCCTGGTACAGGTCCGTTATGATATTTATATCTTGTCTGTGAAATTTGGTGAGAAACGGGACTGATTTGACGTGGTTCGGGCGTCCGCATGCTAAAATAGGAATTTCAAAGTGTTCTTAGGAATTTCATGTGATTTGGTGCTAAATTCATAATTCTAGGTGTTATTTATGCGATTTGATCCCACGAGCAAGTTTGTTTGATGTTTTTAGACTTGTGTGCATGTTTGGTTTGGAGTCCCGAGGGCTCCGGTGAGTTTCAGATAGGCTACGGAGTGAAATGAAGTTAGGAAAAATTTCTGGTGTGCTTCAGGTCTCACAATTGCGAGATCTGGCTCACAAATGCGAGCCTCGCATTTACGAAGAACCAACACATTTGCGAGCATAGGCTGGGACTGGGTAGTCTCGCATTTGCGAGGTTAGGGTCACATTTGCGGAAGTTTCTCCTTCGCAATTGCGAACAAATTACTCGCATTTGCGAAGGCTGCAAAAATGCGACAGGCTCGCATTTGCGATACTTTTTGCGCATTCGCGAGCTTCTCAATTGCGAAACTCAGGTCACAAATGCGACATCTGTAACTGGAGAATCTTGGCTTAGGCAGGATTTTTCTCATTTTTCAAAACATCCAAACACAAGAAACCCTCTAGGCAATTTTTCAAAGACCACTTCTTCTCCAAATCATAGGTAAGTGATTCTTAACTCGATTTTTTCAATCTTTAACCTCATTTTACAAGATTTCAACCTAAAATCTAGGAATTTCATGGTAGAAATTGGGGGTTTGGGTAAAATTAGGGATTTTTGGGAAATTGGAAATTAGACCTCAATTTGGGGTCGGATTTCGAACCTAGTTACATATTCGGGCTTGAGGGTGAATGGGTGAATGGGTTTTAGTCCGAACCTCGAGTTTTGACCAAGCGGGCCTGAGGTTAATTATTGAAATCCAGTTGAGCGGCGTATATGCGAAGTGACGAGTGCTTATACGTCACCAAATTATATGTTCTCCTTATTTACTGCTTTCCTTCAATTGTTTCATTCCCTATCTTAATTTGTAAATGTTCTAAATGCTTCCATGCTTAACTGGTACGTGTTAATCATCTTCTCATGTTCGCTATGTTAGTTCTTCCCATAGGTCCCCTAATCCCTGCTATTTGCTTAATTTGATTTGTTTGCACCTTTTTTTATTGTAAATTGCTGGATTAGTCTCGTTGTGTAGTATTATTTGAGTAGAATTTATATTGATCAAGGTTTCCTTTGCTTGGTTCAGTTTGATATTTATTTATCGTAAAGGCTTTATGATTTAGACTGTAAATTGGCTGTGTACATCGAATGTTTGGTACTGATACGGTGGGATGGGGTTGCACGCCACAACAGGAGGAATAAGGGAGGAATAAGGGTGAATATGTTTATACGATGGGATCGGGTTGCACGCCGCAACATGAGCAATAATGGTGGATTGATATGGTTAAATACAGGTGAATTATCCCATGATATATATATATATATATATATATATAAAACTTACTTTTATTGTATTTATTATGGAGGAATAAGGGAGAAAGTTGTGATGTCTGGTGGGATCGGGTTGCGCGCCGCAACAAGACTATATGTTTGTATTTACTGAACTGCATTTCTTTCTAATATTTCTTTCATTATCTGATATAATAAGGATTGGTAACTCTGGACAACACAGTTTCACTCTACAGGCTATGGTTATCTGTTTCACTTGGCTGTTTGGTTCTGTCCTGTATTTCGATTATTCTGTCATTCATATACTGCGTACATGTTTTGTATAGATTCCTTGCCTTAGCCTCGTCTCTACCTCGTCGAGGTTAGGCAGTACATGGGGTCGGTTGTACTGATACTTCACTCTGCAGATTTTGGAGACGGTCCCAACGGTGGTGGATGCCTCATTGATACTGTGGTACTCGCCCGCTTGATCAACTGCTTATATTCAGATTTTTGCGATGTGGCACAGAAGAATCATAGAAGTATTCCTAGTGGGATGATCGTGTATGAGAGATGTGTTAGACATTCAGGTTGTGGAGTTGTGATAAAATATGGTGATTCGTGTGTTATATGGATTTGGGGGTCAGGAATTCTTAGAAGAAATTATTTTGTGGTTGTGGAATGTGAAGATGTGGCTAAATCTAGCCAGATGATGGCATATGTTATGGTGAGTTCGTGGTGGACTTTAGGAGGGTTATTATCTATTTGTGGGTGACCGGAGTTGATTTAGGGTCCATTGATAGGCCTAATAAGGATTAGTTTCTTGCACGTGGTCGAATTGGTTGACTCCTTGTTGAGGGATGTGCCATTCTGTTAGAGTTGAGCTTATTCGTGTCCTGATATGTTCTATGAGTTACCCTTCTAGGCCACGAGGGGTTGTGATTCATTGGTTATATTCACACATGGTGCGGTTCTATTTTGACCTTATGGCGGAGTTTGAGTGAGATGGGTATTAGGGAGTCGAATGACTGATCGCGCAGTGGTTATGTTCTTTCCAGATTGTGGTATTCTGTTATTTTCTTCTCCATGATTATGTTCATGCACCTTGGGTACTTGATGTCGAATTGAACGTGGTTATTTATTTTAAGCATGGTGACTGAGGTATTTCATATGGACCAGTGTTTCGGTGGGGTCACGCATTGCAGTAGGGTTATGTTAAGATATGATCCTTTGTGTTCGTGTGTCTTGGTCCTTCTAGGTATGATGGGTTCGTATCATTTCGGTTGTGGTGGTACTTGTTGAACTTGCGTGATAGTTCTCTCGTTTGAGTCATTTTTCATGATTGAGTACACTTGAATTGTTGCGAATTGGTGCGCGGATTGCACGGTTTGTGGCCTCGAGTAGTGTTGGTGTGGCATATCAGTAGAGTGGCTTGTATTTCATAAGATGAGGTCATCGGTCCTAGAATAGGCGTTATATGATTTGACTGCGGTATATTTGAAAGGATAATGTCGCTGATCCGCTTAGAAATTGGCTATAGTCCCTGTCTAAGGAGAGGAAGCTCCATGACTTCTTGATCTGATGAAAGGTTATGAGTTTCTATGTGTTTCTTTCATCATCGGTAGTGTACGAAGGTTTAGAGCAATGTTCTGGTTTACATGAGGTTTATTACCGGTATTGGGTTGTTTTGAGCAGCTATTGTGATCGAAAATTTTGCGATTAGTATGCGAGTCATGGGATTTGTCATGTTATTACATATCGGGTTATGGTTATGACTTGATACAACTTGTTCAGACTTATACAACGTGTAGATGCGAGGTTTGAGTCTTGTAGAAAATTCCAGATGTTGGTAATTGGATTCTGTGGTTTACAGGCTAAGGTTGAAGTAATGATCTTCAGTTTTGTTGTGTTGTTGGCCTATATGGAATAGGGTGAGGTGGGATAACTACTGTGTACATGCATGGTAAGATTACACGACTATTTGATGGTTTTAGAAAAACTCTTGGCACGTTCGAGGAGGAACGTATGTTTAAGTGGGGGAGAATGTAACGACCCAACCGGTCATTTTTAGCATTTTCACTTCACTCGGTGGTTTGAGGGCATGAAAAGAAATGTATAATAAATATGCTGAAAAGAAATGTAGAAAGATAATAATAAATATAAAAAGAAGTCATTCATTAATAAAACTTTTAATAACATCAATAAGTACGACTCGATGGCTCCAGTAATTATTTCAAAACAAAATACTGAAAAATGTCCCAAATGCTCAAAACTATTTGAAAATAAGTCATGCTAATTTGCCAGGCTACCCAAGAACTCGATGGGCCCGGGATGGTGTAGCGGTGCAGTTCTTGTGAACAACTCCTTCTTCCACGGTCTAAATGGAAAGGTCTTCCTCTTCATCCTACTCAAAAATTGCACTGCAGTCCATGTCTTCTTCATCTAGAAATAATTTCCTCATGCCAGCCAAATCCTCACCTTCCTCAGATCCCCACATCATGTCAGCCTGATGGAATGTCTGGTGCAGAGTGGTACGAGTTGTTCGAGTGGATGATAATGAGCACACCACGGTGCTGTACAATCTTGATATTTTTTCCATGTGTATTCATATCCGAGTCCAAAAGTCGTGACATGGTACTGTGGTTGTATGTGTTTGGTGATCCCTTGAAGCTTTTGGCGAGACCCTTGCCTGTTTCATACCCCGTTCACAACAATATCCTTTCTATCTTGTTGCTCCACCATCGATCATTTTCAATTACGTTAACCCGTTCAATGTGATGGTATGTTTCTCAACCCAGTTTCCTTGTATTTTTGATGACCGGAACAGTCTGGTTGGTGTAGATGGGTTGCTTCCATCTCCATGGATGATCACCTCCTGATAATTCCACTCAAATTCCACAACCTGGTGAAGAGTTGAAGCCAGTGCCCCGTTGGCATGCATCCATGGTCGTCCCAACAATAGATTGTAAGTAGCAGATATGTCTAGAACTTGGAACTTGACATCAAACCAAGTCGGACCCATCTGTAGACTGAGGTTAATTTCTCCAATTGCGGCTCTTTGAGATTCGTCAAACGCCGTTACATTCATGCTTCCCATTCATATCTCGTGCATTCCTTTACTTAATCTCTTTAGAGTGGTCAATGGACATATGTTGAGACTTGAAACTCCATCTATCAAACCCCTAGTGATGAACTTATCTTCAAATTGCACCGTGATGTGCAACGCCCTGTGGCGATTCAGTCTTTCTAGTTGTAATTCATCTTCGTGAAAAGTGATTTTGTGGCTCTCCAATACATATCCAACTATGTTAGCCATATTTCCTCTAGTGATGTTGGTGGGAACATAAGCTTCACTTAACACCTTCATCAAAGCATTCATGTACGCATATGAGTATTGCAACAATGATAAGATGGATATCTGAGCAAGAGTTCTCTTCAGGTGGTCAACAACAGAGTACTCCATTGCTTGTATCTTCCTCCAAACATAGTCAGTTCCAGTCTCGGCGACAGGCGGCTTAGGTGTAGCTTCCTTGCTTGTTCCTCCCACACTCTCAGGCGTATAAACTCTGCTAGTTCTAGTCATACCTTGCGTGGCACCTGTTTCCTCCATTTTTGCTTTTCCGTTTTTGGTTGCTTCCCCAACGTAATTCCATGGGACGACATCAGACTTGTAAGGCAGTATGGGAGCTACCATCACAGTTAAGGGTGTGGTTAGCTCGACTTCAAATGGCACCTGGGTTTCTACCACAACTGGCGGAAGGGTGGCCAGAGATGTTTTAGGAGTGTCTCCCTCTCGAATTAGTCCAATGGGCCCCTCTTGATCCCATTCTTCGTCAGTTTCTATCACATTCACTCCCTTACATCTGTGATCCGGGAGAGGGTTGTTATGAACATTTGGTGCATCTTCCTTTGCGTGTATGATGCCAGTGTCGATCAGCGTCTGAATCTTTTCCACAATAACGACATCTTCCTTTGGGGTTGATCCATTGGGAGGGATTTCCACAATAACGACATGAATAAAAGTAACATAACCAGCGGCCTTCAGCCTCTCATAAAATTGGTCTATGGGTTCAGCAACTGGGGTGTATTTTCTAGAAGGTCTGCGGTCAAAATATGGACGTGGCTTTGGGTAGTTTTGGTGGGCGGGTTGAGGTGAATGGTAATATGCAAGTTGAGTATTATAGGCATGGTAGGTGGCAGTAGGGTGTTGGTAAATTGCGGATGAGGGTTGATATATGGGTGGAAGTGCTTGGTATGTGAGGGGAGACTTAGGACCTTGGGCTACCATCACGACACCCACTTCTTTCTTCTTAGAAATGCCTCCTGATTGCAAACCTTTATTCGTGGCATGCAGTGCCTCGAAATTTGTCACCATCCCATTCTTATTTCCTTCTTCTATTCTTTCTCCTAGCTTGATGATGTCAGAGAACTTGTGATTTTCAATGACCATAAACCTTTCGTAATACTGCGGATCTTGAGATCTAACAAACAACTTGTTCATTTGTTCTTCTTGAACTGTTGGCCTTACCTTTGGAGTATCTGATCTCCAACGAATAGGATACTTGCGAAAGGTTTCTATCGGTTGCTTCTTGATTTTTTGAATGTAGAAAATGTCTGGCGCATTTTCTGTGTTGAAACTTAATCTATCCATGAAATCTAACTCCATACTAAACCAACTAACCCACTTCTTTGGGGTTTTACTGATATACGAAGAAAAGGCGTCTCCTGTAAGGCATCACATGAATAGTTTCATGCTGATTTGTTCATTCTTACCCACTCATACAAGCTTGTCGCAGTATGTTCTCAGATGCACCTTCGGAACACCAGTACCATCGAACATTTTGAACATGGGGGGTTTGTAACCATGCGACAGTTCCACGTCCGACTGAATGCATAGGTCCTCATAGTTTAGACCTTCAACGCCTTTACCACCTTCAACACTCTAAGCTCTACTAGTGAGCTTCTTGAATTCCTCCGCCATGTATTTAATAAAAATTCGGGTATGTATAGGGTTTGCTGCGGGGTGTAGGGGTAAGGTTTCCACATATATCGGATTGCTTTCGGGTTCCTGGAACTTGGGTATATAGGTGGTCATTGGTCGAGTTTTGGGGACCGAGAGTACGTTGTTGTGCATTTTGGAGAGTGTGATAAGTAGTGGTTTGTGGGTATTGAGTTTGATGATGGTGGTGTTGTTGAAGGGTTGGTACTGGTGGTGGGTTAAGGTTCTGGGAGGTGCGAGATAGTGGTGTGGTGTGGGAGGATTTGATGGTGGATTATGGTTTTGTGTATTTTGCGGTGGTGTTTGGTTCTGGGTAGTCAAGTTTTGCTGGTTGATGTCGGGAACATTAAGAGTAAGGGAGAGGTTTGCCAAATTTCGGGCTTGCTCAAGCTCGCCCTGTAGTTCAAGGATTTTCTGCTCCAAACGTAAGACCAACTCATTCTCTCGCCGAGTACTTCGGCCATTTTAAGTTTCAACATTTTTCACCATAGTAGCATTGTCTTTCCAAATACCACTTAAATCAACCTTTTTCCCTTTTCCCTTGCCTTTAACTTTGGGGTTTCTTGGTGGAGGAGGAGGTGGAGGACCTCTGGATCTGGTGTGGTATGCTAATGATGCCAGTATACACGAACCAACCTTTGGGTGTCACGACCCAAAATACTAACTCAGGTCGTGATGGGCCCAACACCGGGGTTAGGCAAGCCCACACTCAGATTACTAAGGATTTTTCCCATATTTTAGTAAACATCACAACACGTGCCAAGTTTTAAAGTTCAGTACATTGATTGAAAAAGATAGCAAGCCATTTTTAACCAAAAGCAGTTGTAAAGAGGAGTGAGCCAATATATATATACAGACCCACAAACCAAAATAACCACTACGTGTGTGCCAAGAACTAGTGTCACAAGTCCTACGTGCATACTAACAGAATATACAAAAGATATAATATACAGTCCCACTGTCTGACATAAATAGACGAGAAATAAGCAAAAGAAAACTCCATGGTGCTGCCGAGGATTCTCAGGAGAAGCAACTCACCGTGATGTCAGCTCCAACTATGATCAAAATCGAGCTCCGGTCTGATAACCAGATGCACCAGCCTCAGATTCTGTACAATTAAGTATAGAAGCTAGCATGAGTACTTAAACAAATATGTACCCAGTGAGTATCCCGCCTAACCTCGAAGAAGTAGTGACGAGAGGTCGACTTGACACTCACTAAGGTCCAACAAAATGATTAAGCAGGATATAATATCTGTAACAGACATACGAGGAGGATAAAAGCAGTAACCATTAAAAATAACAGTAATTCAAATAAATACTGGAAGTAAATATACAATTTCTACTTAATTATTATTTTCTTTCCTTTGAAAATATATCTGACAACTCAAAAACCATAAAAGAATCATTAACAATTTAACATGCGCATACAGGATAAGGACAACCGGCCTGAGCCATCATAATGATCATATTTATGCACTGTTGAGGGTCGAACGGCCCGAACCATAATATATATCTTTCAATCTCGTCGTGGCGTACGACCTGCTCCCATGACAGTGGGGGAAATAACACTCCGCTCGCGGAATGTAAATTGCGAAGCGGTCACATGCACACACAATCCACACAATTATTATTTATAAATTACTTTTCGTGAAAAATTACTAAAAATTACTTAAATTCCATGATTTCAGGGAAACAAGACGCATGTAACATTAATTCACTAAGCATATAGCTCATTTCAAGGAAAAACATAAGGCATGGTGTAGGCCTAACTACCCGGACATAACAATAATAGTCGCTACGTACAGACTCTCATCACTTTGCGCGTACGTAGCCCCCAACAAAATTGGAACATAGTCATTTAAAGCACCTAGGGGGATATTTCCCTCTTACAAGGTTAGAAAGGAGACTCACCTCGCGTCGAACCTACTCTCCGGATCAAGAACAAGCCCGAAACTCCAAACTCGACATTCACAGACTCGAAACTAGCCAAATGTTATACAAACATATCAATTTATATTCAAATCATGTAATCCTCCTACTTCTTAGTTAATTCATCATTATTGAAGAAATCCTAAAATCCAATCCCGCGCCCGCATGCTCTGATTCCAAAAATTCTCGAAGGAAACACTCACACATAGCCTAAGGATCATTAATATACGATTTTTGTATGATTTCATAGCCCATTCACAGGTAATTTTCTAGATCTTCGAAGGCCCTAGGTTACTACCCAAATTCCTAAATTTTTCACTAATTAAGAATTCTACTAAGAATACATGTATTAACTAACTTTAGGATAGAATTTACTTACCTTTCAGTGTTTGGGTCGTGGAGCCCTTTTCCCATGCTCTCAAAGTGTTTTAATGGAGGATGGAATGAAGAAACAATGAAGAATCCCGTATTTTAAAGAATCACATTGCCTGACAGTGGTTCCGTAGCTGTGGCTCGAGGACCGCACCTGCAGTCTCGCACCTGCGGAAATGGACGAGGAAGCCTTGGCCCGCACCTGCGGAGAAGAGACCGCACCCGCGGCTGCGCTCCTTCGGAACTTTGTCCGCACATACAAGAAATGGGCTGCTCACTCGAGGTCGCACCTGCGCAGCGGTCCCGCACCTGCGACTGGGCAACCGCACCTGCGGTCACACCAGAATAGGTGCACTAGTAGCTATTTCAGCTGGTTTTTGGCCTCGTGTGGTGTCCGGGAGGCAGCTGGGCCAACCCGAGTCCCCGTCCAAATATACCAACAAGTCCCAAATCATAATACGGACTCGCTCGAGCCTTCAGAAAACCCAAAACAACGCTAAAACTCAAAATCACACCTCAAAACCCCTAAAATCAAACTTAGGAACTGTAAGTTTTCTTGACTTCGCTAACAACGCGCCGAACCGACCTATACTACTCAGAATGAAACCAAATTTTGCGGGCAAGTCATAAATGACATCAAGGAACTATTCCCAATCTTGGAATTCCGTTCGGACCTCGATAACTGAAAAACACGTCCCAAACCACAATAGGAACTTAAGGAACTCTTATTTCAATATTGGGCACCGAAACGCTCCCGGTTCATCCAAAACCCATTCCGGACATACGCCCAAGTCCTAAATCATCATACAAAGCTGCCGGAACTGTCGAAACTAGATTTCGAGGTCGTTTACCCAAAATATTGACCAAAGTCAAACTTGGCCTTGAAGGCCAACCTTAAGGAACCAAGTGTTCCTATAGCACTCTAAACACTTCCGAATCTCGAACCACTAGCCACCGCAAGTCATAAATGACAATAAGCCGCTATGGGGAAGTTTCATTTAGGGAAACTGGGTCTGACAACGCAAAAAGACCGGTCGGGTTGTTACATTCTCCACCTCTTAAACAAACTCTCGTCCTCGAACGGGTCTAAAATCATACCTGAAGTGCTAAATAAGTGCGGATATCTGCTCCGCATGCCCTCCTCGGACTCCCAGGTTGCCTCCTCAACTGGTTGGCCCTTCCACTGGACCTTTACGGCAGAAACCCTCTTAGACCTCAGCTGGAGATCCTGTCTATCAATAATAGCAACTGGCTCCTCCTCGTAGCCTAACCTCTCATCCAACTGAATAGTGTTGAAATTAACCACGTGAGAGAGTTCGGCGTGTACCTCCGGAGCATGGATACATGAAAAACTGGATGAACTCATGATAAACGGGGAGGTAAGGCCAGCTCATAAGAAACCTCCCTAACTCGCCTCAATACCTCGAACGGACCTATAAAACTCGGGCTTAGATTACCCTTCTTCCCAAACCTTATAATAACCTTCATCGGTGATACTTTCAACATGACCTTATCTCCCTCCATAAATGATACATCACGTGCCCTCTGATCCGCGTAACTTTTCTATCTTGACTGTGCTGTGTAGAGCCTCTCCTGGATCAACTTCACTTACTCCAAAGCATCCCTCACTAGGTTAGTGCCATATAACTTAGCCTCGCAAGGCTCAAACCACCCGATAGGGGAACGACATCGCCGACCATACAAAGCCTCAAATGGTGCCATCTCAATGCTGGACTGATAACTATTATTGTAAGCAAACTCGGCCAAAGGCAAGAACTGGTCCCACTAACCTCTGAAGTCAATCACATATGCCCTGAGCATGTCCTCCAATATCTGAATTGTACTCTCCGACTGACCATCATTCTGAGGGTGAAATGCTGTGCTGAGGTCTATCTGGGTACCCATATCACTATGCAATGCTCTCTAGAAATGCGAGGTGAACTGAGGACCTCGATCTGATATAATGGACACCGGCACACCGTGCAACCAGACTATCTCCCGAATGTAGATCTGTGCCATCCTCTCAGAAGTATATGTAGTAGCCACTGGAATGAAATGCGCCGATTTGGTCAATCTATCAACAATGACCCAAACCGCGTCAACCTTCCGCAAAGCCCGAGGCAACCTAACCACGAAGTCCATAGTGATGCGTTCCCACTTCCATTATGGGATGGGCATCTGCTGAAGTAGGCCTCCTGGCCGTTTTTGCTCATACTTAACCTGCTGGAAATTAAGACACCTAGCCACATACTCCACAATGTCCTTCTTCATCCGCCTCCACCAGTAATGTTTCTTCAAATCATGATACATCTTCGTAGCACCAGGATGGATATAATACCAAGAACTGTGTGCCTCCTCTAGAATCCTCCCTCTCAGTCCATTGACATTAGGAAGACACAAACGGCCATGAAGTCTCAATCACCATCCTCGCCAATAATAACCTCTTTGGAACCACCCCGTACCACGGTCTCCCGAAGCTCTGCCAAGCACGGATCATGAAACTGCCGAGCCTTAATCACCCAATAAAGAAGAATGTGCAACCACATATGCTAGAACTCGACGAGGCTCTGAAAGGTCCAACCTCACCAGGAGATTAGCCAAGGACTTAATGTCCCAGGCTAGAGGTCTCTCTTTGCTGCAATGTAAGCCAAACTACCCATACTCTATGCCTTCTTGCTCAAGGCATCTGCTACCAGGTTTGCCTTGCCCGGATGATAAAGAATGGTGATATCATAATGCTTCAACAACTCAAGCCATCTGCGCCGCCTCAAATTATTATCCCTCTGCTTGAACAAGTGCTGCAAGCTGTGGTGGTCTGTAAAAACCTGACAGGACACTCCATACAAGTGGTGCCTCCAAATCTTAAGAGCATGCACAATCACCGCCAACTCTAAATCGTGCATAGTGTAATTCTTCTCATGAACCTTCCGCTGGCATAAAGCATAAGAAATACCTCTTTCTTCCTGCATCAGCACACACCCCAAACCAACTCGTGAAGCATCGCAATACACTGTATACATCCCAGAATCGGAAGGCAATACCAGAATTGGTGTTGATGTCAATGTTGTCTTGAGCTTCTGAAAGCTTGCCTCACACTCGTCGGACCATCTGAAAGGGGCATTCTTCTGAGTCAATCTGGTCAATGGAGATTCAATAGAAGAGAACCCCTCCACCAATCAGTGATAATATCCTGCTACGCCCAAAAAGCTTCCGATCCCTGTAGCTGAAGTAGGTGCGACCAACTCTGAACTGCCTCGATCTTCTGAGGATCAACCTTGATACCCTCTCCGGATACCACATGCCCCAGGAATGCTACGAAATCAAACCAGAACTCATACTTGGAGATCTTAACATATAGCTTCTGTTCCCACAAAGTCTGGAGCAGAACTCTCAAATGCTGTTCCTGCTCCCCCAGGCTACGTAAGTAAATCAAGATGTAATCAATGAAGGAAATGACAAAGGAATCAATATACGACCTGAACACCCTATTCATCAAGTCCATGAATGCTGTTGGGGCATTAGTCAAGCTAAAGGACATCACTAGGAACTCAGAAATGCCATAACTCTTATGAAAAGCAGTCTTCGGAACATCCGAGGCCCAAATCTTCAACTGATGATATCCCAATCTCAAATCAATCTTAGAAAACACCCTAGAACCCAACAACTGGTGACCTTGTTCAACTGGCGATAATCAATACACAACCGCATGGACCATCCTTCTTCTTCACGAATAAAATTGGAGCACCCCACGGAGATACACTCGGTCTGATGAACCCCTTAGAAAACAACTCCTCCAGCTGCTCCTTCAACTCCTTCAACTCTTTCGGATCCATATGTTACGGAGGAATAGATATAGGCTGGGTGCCTGGAGCTAAATCAATGCAGAAATCAATATCAGGATCCGGAGGCATGCCTGGAAGGTCTGAAGCAAAATACATCAGTAAACTCTCGAACAACTGGCACCGAATCAATCTTTGGAGACTCGGCTATGGCATCACACACATGAGCGAGGTATGCCAGACAACCCTTCTCGACCATATGTCGAGCCTTCAGGAATGAAATAACCCGGCTGGCTGCACTAACTGAGGAACCTCTCATCTCCAGCCTAGGCGACTCTTGAATGGCTAAAGTAACTGTCTTGGCATGGAAATCTAGCACGACATGATAAGGAGATAGCCAATCTATGCCTAAAATAATCTCGAAATCAACATGTCGAGCAATAAGAGATCCGCTCGAGTCTCGAACCCGCATAATGTAACCATACAGGACCGTTAAATCTGGTCTACCACCACAGAATCACCCACAGGAGTAGACACACATATAGGAGAACCCAAGGACTCACGAGGGACATCCAGAAAATGAGCAAATAAGACCGAAACATAGGAATAAGTGGATCCTGGATCAAATAACACCAATTCCTCTCTACCACCTATTGTCATAATACTTGTGATCACAGCGTCTGAGGCCACTACATTTGATCTGGCCGGAATAGCATAGAATCTAGCTGGAGCACCAGAAGACTAAGCCCCGCCAGAATCAACAAGAGTTGGCTGACCTCCCCCTGACTGGCATCCACCTATAGGACGACCCCTGTCGACCCGTCCCCCACCTCTAGGTGGCCTAACGGCTAGTGTTGGACCCATAGGCTGATAATCCTATTGCACCACTTTTCCCCAAAACCTTGGATAGTGCCTCTTTATATTATTTGGATCCCCACACTCATAATAACCTACGGGTATCATATCCTGCTCCCCTGAAGAGGAACCCTGAATGGCCGGAGAATGATGTGTACTCTCTGGCATAGCACTGAAGTAGGGAGTGGGGAATCTCGGATAACTGGAATGACCACTGGGTGAACTCTGAATGGCTGGAGGGCGGTACGAACGCTCTGGCATGGCTTTGAAATGAGCCCTCGAAGGAACACCTTGAGGAAGTGGTGGGGGTGTTGAATATGGAGGCATGCTGGGCTGACCTCTACCGAATTGACCTCTGCCCCTAACTGGGGAACCTCTGAAATCCCCGAAGAATCTGGCTCTCTTATCCTGCTGACCCTACTCTCTGCCCCTCGCCCCTCAATTCGACGGTCTATCTCGACCATCAACTGATAGGGAGTCCCCATCTGAACCTCTCGGGCCATGTTGGCTCTATTACGGGAGTGTAGCCCTGCTACAAATCTTCGCACTCTCTCGGCGTCAAAAGGTAATATCATGATTGCGTGGCGAGACAACTCTGAGAATCTAGCCTCATAAATTGTCCCTGACTTTTGTCCCTGCTCCAGCTGCTCAAAATGATATCACAGCTCTTCCCTCTTAGATGGGGGAATAAACCTGTCTAGAAACATCTGAGTGAACTGCTCCCAGGTGATAGGAGGAGAATCTGCTGGCCTGCTGAGAATATAGGACTGCCACCATCTGCGAGCTCTGCCCTCTAGCTGGAAGGTAGTGAAGTCCACTCCATGGGACTCTAATATCCTCATATTGTGCAGCCTGTCCCTGCACCTGTCACTAAAATCCTGGGCATCCTCTCCTCGCTTACCCCTGAATACTGGAGGGTGCAATCAAGTCCATCTATCCAACAACTTCTGCGGATCGCCATCCGCAGCTGGTCTGGGCTCAAGTGCTGCTGTCACAGGTTGGACCCCACCCACAGGCAGTGTCCCGGGGTATGATTTAATGCTGCTGCCTGACCTGCAGCCTGGGCGGTAGGACTCTGGGCCCCCCTCCTGCCTGAGATGTGGAAGGATCTCCTGGAAATAAACTAGCCTGGGACATGGTGTCCATAAACCGCGTTATACGGCCTATGATCTCCTGGAAGCCTAATGTCGTCATAAAGTCCACTGGAGCAGGACCTGCTAGGGGCACCTCACCCTTCTCCACTATAGTAGGATCCTCTGGTGGTGGTACAACTGGAATATCTCGGGGACGCCCTCATCCCCTACCTCAAACCGGTGCCCTCCCGTGGCCTCTGCCACGACCTCGAACAACGGGGGAAGCGGCCCCTCCCAGGTTTGGTTATCGGATGCACGCGTCCTCATCATCTGTGAGAGAATAGAAGAATGAGATTTAGTAAACCATTTACTGCACGATAGAATAAGAATAAGGAGAGGTTTTCCTATCACCCTATAGCCTCCCGAAGATAAGTACAAAAGTCTCCATACCGATCCGCAAGACTCTACTAGGTTTTCCCGTGACTTGTGAGACCTACGTGAAACTAGAGCTCTGATACCATGTTGTCACGACCCAAAATAATAACTCAGGTCATGATGGCGCCCAACACCGGGGTTAGGCAAGCCCACAATCAGATTACTAAGGATTTTTCCCAAATTTGAGTAAACATCGCAGCACGTGCCAAGTTTTAAAGTTCAAAACATTAATTGAAAAAGATAGTAAGCCATTTTTAACCAAAAGACGCCATAAAGAGGCGTGAGCCAATATATATATATATATATATATATATATATACAGACCCCCAAACCAAAATAACCACTACGTGTGTGTCAGGAACTAGTGTCACAAGTCCTATGGGCATACTAACAGAATATACAAAAGATATATATATACAGTCTCACTGTCTGAAAGAAATAGACGGGAAATAAGCAAAAGAAAACTCCATTGTGTTGCCGAGGATCATTAGGAGAAGCAGCTCACCGTGAAGTCAGGTCCAACTATGATCAAAATCAAGCTCCGATCTGATAACCAGATGCACCAGCCTTAGAACCTGTACAATTAAGTACAGAAGCGTAGCATGAATACATAAACAAATATGTACCCAATGAGTATGCCGCCTAAACTCGAAAAAGTAGTGACGAGAGGTCGACTTGACACTCACTAAGGTTCAACAAAAGGATTAAGCAGGATATAATATCAGTAACAGACATATGAGAAGGATAAAAGCAGTAAACATTAAAAATAACAATAATTCAAATAAAACTGGAAGTAAATATACAATTTATACTTCATTATTCTTTTATTTCCTTTAAAAATATATATGACCACTCAAAATCCATAAAAGAATCATTAACAATTTAACATACGCATACAGGATAAGGACAACCGGCCTGAGCCATCATAATGATCCTATCTGTGCATTGCCGAGGGTCGAACGGCCCGAACCATAATATATATCTTTCAATCTCGACGTGGCATACGGCCCGCTCCCATGAGAGTGGGGGAAATAACACTCCGCCCGTGGAATGTAAATTGTGAAGCGGTCACATGCACACAATCCACACATTTATTCTTTATAAATTACTTTTCCTGAACAATTACTACAAATTACATAAATTCCATAATTTCAGGGAAACAAGCCGCATTTAACATTAATTCACTAAGCATATAATTCATTTCAAGGAGAGACATAAAGCATGGTATAGGCCTAACTACCCGGACATAACAATAATAGTCGCTATGTATGGACTCTCATCACTTTGCGCGTATAGTTCCCACAAACATTAGCACATAGTCATTTAAAGCACCTAGGAGGATATTTTTCTCTTACAAGATTATAAAGGAGACTCACCTCGCGTCGAACCTATTCTCCGGGTCAAGAACGCGCCAAAACTCCAAACTCGACACCCACGGACTCGAAACTAGCCAAATGTTATACAAATATATCAATTTATATTCAAAGCATGGAATCCTCCTACTACTTAGTCAATTCATCATTGTTGAAGAAATCCTATAATCCAATCCCGGGCCCGCATGCTCGGATTCCAAAAATTCTCGAAGGAAACACTCACCCATAGCCTAAAGATCATTAATATACGTTTTTTGTATGATTTCATAGCCAAATCACGGGTAATTTTATAAATTCTCGAAGGCCCTAGGTTACTACCCAAATTCCTAAATTTTTCACTAATTAAGAATTCTACTAAGAATGCATGCATTAACTAACTTTAGGATATAATTTAAATACCTTTCAGTGGTTGGGTCGTTGAGCCCTTTTCCCCAGTTCTCAAAGTGTTTGAATGGAGGAATGAATGAAGAAACATGAAGAATCCCGTATTTTAAAGAAAAAAACTGCTTGACAGTGGTTCCGTACCTGCGGCTCAAGGACCGCACCTGCGGAAATGGACGAGGAAGCCTGGGCCCGCACCTACGGAGAGGAGACCGCACCCGCTGCTCCACTCCTGCGGAACTTTATCCGCACCTGCGAGAAATGGGCTGCCCGATGGGGGTCGCACCTGCGAGGCTGGGACAGCAAGAGCGGTCCCGCACCTGCGACTGGGCAACCGCACCTGCGGTCACACCAGAACAGGTGCACCAACAACTATATCAGCTGGTTTTTGGCCTCGTGTGGTGTCGGGGAGGCACCTGGGCCCACCCGATCCCCCGTCCAAATATACCAACAAGTCTCAAATCATAATAGACTCGCTCAAGCCTTCGAAACACCAAAAACAATGCTAAAACTCAAAATCACACCTCAAAACCCCTAGAACCAAACTTAGGAACTTGAAGTTTTCTTGACTTGGCTAACAACGCACTGAACCGACCTATACTACTCGGAATGACACAAAATTTTGCAGGCAAGTCATAAATGACATAACAGAACTATTCCCGGTCTCGAAATTTTGTTCGGACCTCAATTACTCAAAAACACGTCCCAAACCACAATAGGATCTTAAGGAACTTTTATTTCAATATTGGGTGCCGAAACGCTCCCGGGTCATCCAAAACCCATTCCGAATATACGCCCAAGTCCGAAATCATCATACGAAGCTACCAAAACCGTCAAAACTCGATTCTGAAGTCGTTTACCGAAAATGTTGACCGAAGTCAAAGTTGGCCTTAAAGCCAACCTTAAGGAACCAAGGGTTCCTATAGCACTCTAAACTCTTCTGAATCACGAACCACCAGTCCCCGCAAGTCATAAATCACAATAAGCCGCTATGGGAAGTTTCATTCAGGGAAACGGGGTCCGACAATGCAAAACGACCGATCGGGTCGTTACATTGGGAATGGGAATAATAAAAAAGAAACGAAAAAGAAAAAGGTAATAAAGTTAGTAAGGTGAAATGAAAAAGCGTTCTCAATATTTAATCATTTTTCGCAAAGTCATGCAATAATTTGCGTCCTAATTCGGGGACCTCATTGTGCCTGAGATATCCCTAAGCAACACATAGACTTGGAGAAAATTGATGCCAACATTTGCTTCATTTCATTAATGTGAAAAATTAAAGTTACTAATGGTATTTAGCCTTATTACATCTAAATCTAAATCTAAGCTAGAAAGCAGTAAAGAAATGAAGGACCTTCTCCATACTTGGCTCTTTTGACCCCATCAATCAGGTTCCCCAGATCGCGCATGTCCAATAGTAAGTAAGCTTTTGCTAGATGTCCTCATTCACCGTGATACATGCCTTGGCAATCCGAGAGTCTCTTTCTTATCTTTCCCTCTAGCTCCATAAATCTTTCTTCCAAGTATTCCAATATTCCTATTGACTTAGTGGCAATCTCTTTCAATTTCCTTATGTTCCAGATGTTTAACTTTAGACTCGAACACCCTTTTGCGTAGCCTCTTATACTTAACCTATGCCTCAACCACTATATCTATGATATTGTACTTCATATTGACACCTGGCTTGACGTCCCCCGCTACGTCGTCTTCAAGCCATGATAGATAGTAGTAAATATGACCGGTGTGATACATGTCTAGCTCAATGGTTCTCCTTCCACATTGATCTTTTGGTTCCACATGTGTTGCGCCTCGAACTTAAACGGAATCACATCTCCTTTGAAATCTACCTTGTACTAGACCGTGTTGGAAACCCGAGGTATGACTTGTTTCCTCCCAGATTGTTGCATTACCTTATAGGAGCGTAAGGATAGATAACTCGCAACCCGATCAGTACCAAATGAGTATTACCCCTTGACATGATAATGAACTCACTACTAGGAAGCCATTCAAACATCTAATGCACCTTCTCGTTTCTAATGTTAAAATTCCTCAGTGGCCTTTGCAGAAGCAATTGACGGTACTCTCCTCTCTAAAAGTGTTCCAACAACTAGACTTTTAGCAATAGATTACAACTCTCAAAGTGTCCAAATCCCTACTTGCACCGATCTAGAGCATGGTATATCTCAACTAAGATCATATGGATGATGGTATAATTTTTTCCCTAGATGCCATCCATCAAGGTCCTGGCGACCATGGATAAGCGAGTATGAATCCTTCCCCCTTTCATTGGAAATATCAACAACCCCAAGAAGCAGATGACGAACACATAAAACCTGTGGTGCACCCATCCCAATGAATTAATGGCTAGTTCATCATGCTGAAGATGATACGACTTGATATGACCATAACGCTCATAAAGAAATTCAAAATGGATGTATGATTTCTTTAGACAAAGTAGATCATCATTCTTCTTAAAACCCGACATTTTCAGAAAAACTGCGGGGAATGCGATTCTGTGGTACTAGTAATCCCGGAATATCCCATGGTAACTTGGAAAAGCCTCCAATTTATTCTAGGAGAGGAGTCATTTCTATATTGCCAAATCAGAAAATAGATCTTTTCTCATCCCAGAACATGGTAGCGACCTCAACCAATTCCCTATTGGGTCTAGTGTTTAGCAAGGATGGCAAGTCACCAAGTACTCTTCTCACATGATTTTTGTCGCAAGGTGCAAGGTCTTTCCACTAGTCAAGTAGAAAAGGTGGGATGTGTTGGACCATACCGAACCTGGAGATTTCATGCTTCATTTTATGCAAACAAACAATGGTTAGCCCTCTCCCCCTCCAGACCTGACTACTTACGCAATTACGATAAACATGTTGGCACATTTTCTCCAGGTAATGCACATACTATGATAATGTCCCCGTCGGACTTTGGACAAGGTTCATCTTAACGGGTTTGTTACGTTAATAACGCTCCGTACTAGGTTTACCATGTTTCATGTACATTTCAAATTGGAGTAGGGTTTCTAGAATGGTCTAGACTTGTACTCTCAAGTGGACAACTTTAGAGGGAAAGACAAGGAGCCGTCGATTGCACCGGTGATCGACTAGTCCATTGCAAATAAGCCTTTTTCGATTTAATGGGTGATTTTCAGGAAAGCGCGAATACTCATCAACCTCCGCTATGTTGATAATTGGCACGAGTGGAGTATGATGTGGATCATACTTTATGCAAAAATAATAACACATTGCCAAGTATTTGCGTGTAATAAATGCTAAATAAAATAGCAAAAGTGAACATGAAAAGAAGAGAAAAGAAAAGAAAGACAAAAGAAAGAAGGCAGTTTGGCTCATGAAAATGTGCGAGAACGTAATGAAGCAGGTAAGGAGATATGGATAATGTAGCAGTCAAGACGAAAATAAATGGAGAGCGGTCCCACATTGTTTACCGTGAGAATGGTAATTACAATTATATTTGATTTTCGTGATTCTAAAAATATGTGATCTATTTTAATACCAGTTATTTAGGCGGCATATGTTGAGTACGAAGCAAGAAAAATGAAATAAATGTGGAAAGAACTAGATTCAGCAAACCAGGCTCCGAAGAGGTCAGTCTCGAGGATGGTCGGGCAGGCCTCGAGGTCGAGCTCGAGCTCGAGAAGATCGACTAAGGGATTTTGATGATAGTATAACAGTGTTGAAGGACTTAAGGTTCGCCTATTTATGATCAATAACATGTAATAAATGAAGAACTATAAATGAAACACAATAAATGGAAGAAATGAATCAATGGAATAATTGTTGAGAATGTTTAAGTTCGGGAGCAGAGAATGTTGTTGTTCTTGTATTGAATATTATATATGTTACAAAGTGACAAGGGTCCCCTTTATAAAAGAAGGGGAATCCCAACATAGTACATGTGTAATCATTGCAAAGAAATATAGCTGGTACAACTATTTAATTTAAAGAGAAATGGCTGGTACTATCATTTATTTCCACGGTACGGGCGTGTACTATATGTGTACTTTGTCAGCTTTAACCACGTGCCCCTTGCGGATTTCCCGCCTTTTCATATCGACCCTTGGTTCGTACTGCCTCGAGGTCAAGGACCCTCGATGTGCCCCTTGATTCCGACCTCGGGTCTTCCACCCTTCATCTTCATCAAAGTTGCCAGGAAATCGGGCTCTCCGATTTTAGCCGTATATAGATAGTCCCCGCATTTCTTAGAATGAAGAGATAAGAAATGGTTTTGACCTTTTGCCCCTTAGAACTCCTACTATGACGTCAGCTCCTACACAGCATTGAATGATTGTGGCACGAAAAACTGTGCATAGGTCGTTGTCAATCACGATTCTCGAGAAACCCACGAACCATCGCAGGTTCGATTTTCCCGCTTCAAGCTTGCCCAGAGGCCCCTATAAATACCACAATTACTTGCCTCTTCATAATTTTGCATCTTCTTCTTCAAACCTTCAGTTCTTAACAAAGTGTTCTCTCCTCATACCTTCTACCTGCTCACGTATTTTCCATCTTCGTACTTCAAAACTCGATAGCTATCATGGCGAAGACTTCAAAAACGGGTCCTCAAAAGGAGGGGGATGCTTCTACATCACGGTCGTCCAAGGGCAAATCAAAAACCCCTCCTACAATCGAGCAATGCATCACTAGCCCTTTCGACCCTATTGCTGATCTTACAACAGAAAAACCCCCTTCCACACCGGGTCGATGCGAGGCAGCCCGAGTAGAGATCCCAATGGCTGATGAAAGCATAGTAACACACAAGGTTGTCTTTCTCAGTGCATACACATATCTCTTTACCTTAGGCCCCATCGATCCTTTTTCTCCACTGGTTAAGCTGGTGATTCTTGATTTTTGCCACTAATACTGAGTGACACTCAGCCAAATTTATCCTCCATTCCGGAGGATTGTATATATGTTTCTCCATATTACCAATATGGTCGAGGGAATAACCTTCACCCTCAACCATTTGATCAGATTATATAGCCCTCGAATCTTCTGTGGGGCCTTATTATATTACACCGCCGATCCACCAAGGCATTCCTTGCCTGCATAGACGAGGATAAAGATCGAGGATGGATGAGCCAGTTCATTCGAGTTTGAACCTCGGACATCATCCCTGTTGACAGAATGCCATTTCTGGAGGAGTGGAATATGAAGCGTAAGTTCCTTTGAGTCAAGCATTCTCTCGTTGCCCCTTTTTCTTTCGACGGATTTTCTTTTAATTGTGTAGCCCCTGTTTGGTTCCCCGGTGAGGTTCAGTACCTTCCGGGGTGAATCAAATTCTTAGAATACGATTTCCCATACAATGAACGTGTATGGCATGAGCTGGCCAAAACACGATGGTAAGCCAAGAACCATGGTACGTTCTTGCTGCTACTGCTTTCAAATTCTTTGTGAGAATTTTTGATTATTGTGCTTTTTCGACATGATATATTTGTGCAGGCCTTGGTGAAGGCGTGTTGATGAGGCCGCCCCCACCTGGTCAGGAAGAGGCCACGAAGGCCACCAAAGATAGAAAGAGGAATAAAGAGGCCTCAGCGGGGTCCCCAAAATCAAAGAGGCCAAAGACTCGAAGGCCTAAGACCTATGCTACAGTCTTGTCTTCGACGACGCCTTCCTTTTGGTACAAAGGGCAAAGCGAAGCGTTGAGGCTTCAGGGGCTGTTGAGGGGTCGCCTGCTGAGCTTGAAGTGGCCGATGCAGGCCCGCCATTTATAGAGGAGGCCCTCGAGGAGGGTTTGGGTGCAGTACCCGATACACTCACTAGACATGGCACAGTCCGTGTTGAGGAGCTCTGGGGGATTGCTAATGATGCTTTCCGAGGTAGGGAAGAAACCTCGTTGGAGGCCGTCTTTCCTAGTGGTCTTCATTTGGGCCCGTCATTCTCTCCAGGGGAGATACGGGATGCTCATGTTAGGGGTGTCAACGGTCCAGAGACCTCTCGTGGAGAGGATGACTCATTCAGAGATTACTTCGAGGGGGTAGATGAGGAGACAAATGTTGATGCCCCAGTTTCCCTTGAGGAAGCCGAGAGGTTCCAAAAGCAGGTGACTTTTGAGAACAATATACTTATTCTTTGATCTTTTATTTTCGTTTTCTGATTTCCCTTCTCTGCGTTGCAGGTCAATAAGTTATATGACTAGGCTTTCTCCAAGTTGCAAGATGAGTTGACTGATCTTGGAGAGGAGCTTGAGAAGCTTATGGTGGGGATGGTCGAGCTCGAGGCCTTGTGCGTTCGAAGTGAGGAGGAGCTGACCAACCTTCGGGCGAGCCTGGAGAGAGCACTTTGGGAGAGGGCCGATTTCTCCAAGCAGGTATGTTACTGCCCACATTCTCACCTTTTAGTCGTAATACTTGGTGGTTAATAACTTTCTTTCTACTTCTCAAATTACGCCGAAGGATGCCCTAATGGAGCAGCTTTGAGAGAAGGTTGCGGCTAAGGACACCGAAGTCATGGAGGTGGCTCGGCTGAATGATGTCGCAACTTCGGAGAGGGAGATTCTTCGGGGGAAGATATACTCGGCCCAAGATCTTCTCCGAGGTTCTTAGTAGGAGGCTGCTGCACTATATACGACTAAGGCCGAGGCCATTGAATATGTCACCTCGTACAAGAGGGATGCCACTGCTGCAAGTTAACGGGCGAGGGAGATATATTAGAAGGCCGAGTTGAAGTTGACTCTGGCAGTTTCCTATGCTCGTGCACAAGCCAAGAGGCAGGCCCTCGAGGAAGTGAGCGACAAAGGTGTCGATCTCTCTGCCGAGATCGAAGAGGCCAAGTCCTTGGAGGAGGAACTGACAATGCCGGGTACATCGAACGAAGGCTCCGAAAGTGGATCAGACAGCGGCGGAGGCATATAGTAGTTTTTCTTCCTTTTTTGCCGTTTATTTCTTTTTGTACATGTGTCACGACCCCAAATCCTAAACTGGCCCTGATGGCGCCTATCGTTGAACTAGGCTAGCCAATTCACACAATTATAGTTTCTTTCAAAAATCCCAACTCATTCCCAAGCATTTCATAAAGTATATAAAATTACTGAATTAATTAGGCAAAATAAAAATTTAAACAGTCTAACCAAACCCCTAACCCGGAGCCAACATGTCATGAGCATCTAATAAATATACCAACAAGTCTACTATTATAATACCAAACCTTCGAACGAATAGCTAGATACATCAAAATGAGGGAAAACAGAGATGCGGCGGATGCTGAACAGCTACCTCTATATCCCGAACTTCGGCTCCACACGAAATAGGTGGCTAACGCTCGGTATCTGCACCTGAATCTATACACAGGGGTGCAGGGAGTAACGTGAGTATGCCAACTCAGTAGTAATGAAAATAAATCAAGTCTAAGCTGCAAGAAACACATAACAATCAATATAATCAATTCACAATATGCACAACCTTTCTTTCCAACAGTATATACATAGATATATGAAATCATCATGCCTTAAAACCAACTTCAGAAAAATCCTTTGAGAATTGTGTTCTTCAACAATTTCAGAAATAAAAATAACCGAAAGATTTAGTGTAAAAATGAAATAAATCATAAGTAGCCCCTCGGGCAAAAACATGAATCATAAATCGCCCCTTGGGCAGAACATTACTCAGCACCTCACAGCCACTCAATATCAGCCCCTCGGGCAACCTCACTGTCACTCATGCCTCCCAATCATTCATTACTCGGCACTCGATACTCAGCACTCAGCACTCAGTAGGTACCTGCGCTCACTGGTGGTGCGTACAAACTCCGGAGGGGCTCCTTCAGCCCAAGCGCTAATATCAAGCCACCTCGTGGCGTATCATATCCTCACAATCAGGCCCTCTGCCTCACTCAGTCAGAGCCTCTCAAAAGCCCCTCAGGCGTATCAGTAAAATGGGGTACTCGACCCAAAACATCATTTTTTAAATCTCAAAATAGTGTAAATCAGGCTGAGTTTCGAAAACATTTAACCACAACATTACTGGGTGTAAATCATAAATCAACAGTGAGGAAATAGCAGTAAAAAGCCCCTAAGGGGTCTAAACAAGTCAGCACGAGGCCCCAAACATGGCTTATAGCCCAATTATAGCAATAGTCTTTAGAACACAATTTGACATATGGTTTAAAGTAAAATAAGCAACCCAATAGTTGCTGCGGAGAGTACCAAGTCCAATCCAAATATCATTATGTGCCACATACTCGTCATCCGACGTGTGCTCCATTCTAAAAACAGTGAGAAATATAAGTCCGGGGTTTCATACCCTCAGGACAAGATTTATAACCATTACTTACCTCTACCAGGCCACAATACTAGTCTGCGATGCTCTTGCCCCTCAAATTGCCTCCCGATTGCTCCGAATCTAACCAAAACAAGTTTAACATCATCAATATATGCTAAAGGAACACAACCCAATCGAAAACTATCAATTTATACAAAAATCTCGAAATTCGGCCAAACCCGAACCCCGGGCCCACGTCTTAGAATTCGATAAAATTTACATCACTTGAATCCTCGTCCTCCTACGACTCTACACATACCAAGAACACCACAATCGGACCACAATTGCCTACCCAAATCGCCAAAAGAATTTTCCCAAACCTCCTCCCATTTTTTCCAAACTTTTTCTACTTTAATTCTTCAAATTACAAGCCTAATCCGAAGGTGCGACCACACCAGTAGCCTTACACCAGCAGCCATTTGCTGCAAATTTCCTAAGTTCAAACCCCTGCCAACCATCCGAAATCAATCCCGAGCCCCTCAGGGCCCCAACCAAACATACCAACACAAACCATAGAATCATTCAAACCTAGTCGAGCCTTCGAAACACTAAAAACAACATGAAAACACCAAAATTACATCAAATTCAAGCCTATGAACTTTGAAACTTCTAAATTTCGCGAACGAAGCCGATACTAACCAAAAAACCTCCGATTAACCTGAAATTTTGCTCACATATCCTAAATGACATTACGAACCTGCTCCAACTGTCAGAATTCCATTCCGACCCTTATAACCTATTTTCCACTGCCAATCAGAAATTGCCAAAAACTAACTTTCGCCAATTCAAGCTTAATTCTACACCGGACATCAAAACATCATTCCAAACACACTCCTAAGTCCCAAATCACCTAACGAAGCTATCCGAGCCAAAAAATACGCATTCCGAGGTCATTTACAATAAGTCAACTCCTAGTTGACTTTTTCAACTATTAAGCTAATTTAAGAGACTAAGTGTCTCAATTCTCACCACGACCACTCCGAACACGAACCAATTGAACCAACACAACACAAATAGGCTAAGCAACAGATGATAAAGCAGAAACGGGGGAAACAGGTCTAATCGTACGGAACGACCGGCCGGGTCGTTACAACATGGGACCCCTCAGGGGAATTCTTGTAAAAAAAACACTTGTGTAACTATATTTTTGGAAATAGAACATTCTTTTCATATTTTGCATAAACGTAGTTCCTCTAACACTTTCCCCATAATATGAATTTTATGCTTCGATTCTTTGCTTCCTCAGAACTCGCACTTGTAATAGGAGGCCTCCTCGAGATCGGGAACCTTCTCGAGGTTAGGTCGGCCTGTGAGCTTTGATTCCTCGAACCTTCTAAAACGGTATCACCTATGCGATGTGACCGTGAAGTTATCGAAGTGGCCCCACCGGTACACTTCCCCAAATTCTATGACGACCTGTCAGAAATTGAATGGCCCTTAAGGCAATTGGTAAGCCATCTTTCGTTCTATAAATATTCTTGCTTCTCATTTATTCTAACTCTTGCACATTTGCAAAAAACCTCTGTTTCTCTTTCAACTTTCTCCTTCCTTTTACATTTTTGAGAAAACGAGTTCTGCTCCTCCCTTTTTACCTTTGCTTCGAGTAACTATGGTTGCTCCTCTCGAATCCGTTCACCAAGAAGAGGGAAATTCTTCCACTGCCCCTAGCCTGACCAGTGGCATACCACCGGTGTATGGCAAGCTGACCTCGTATTATTTTGCTATAAAAAAGGACTTTGCAGTAGAGAAACACTGTGATGCCCCGGGCCATCGAGAGCATGCCTTGAGGTTCGTTCGATCGATAAAGGAAGACCACCTCGATGCCATGAGGATAGACTGCGGTTAGGGGGAAAATATGGTGCTGCAGATACCCTCTCGAGATGAAAACATTATGACCTACGTAGAGGGATTCTTGACTGTGTACACGTACCCGTTTACACTGGGCCCTTTCGACCGACTTGTGCTCGAGTTCTGTAAAATGTACCGAGTTACCTTGGTGCAGATTCATCCGTCCTTTTGGCGGATAGTTCTGATGATGAGGTATTTCAACAAAAGGGATGAGCTTGAATTTACCCTCATCCACCTCATTTGGCTATACCAGCCTCAGCATTGTCGAGGCCTGATTGCGCTACGACGTCGGTCCACGAGGCCTTTCATTGCTAGTGATGATGAGGATTAAAATGGAGGATTTATGAGTCGGTTTATTCGGGTGAGGACTGTCAATGTCATTCCAGCGGAGTTCTTGCCTTTTCCCGAGAAATGGAACTTTAAACGTAGGCATCAAGTTGTGCCTTAGTGTCTCTTCATCTTATTAACTTATAAGAGTGTTTCTTTTTCTCTTTTTCAGCGGTCCCGTGGATGCCCGGGGAGGTCCCAATATTCCAGACTGGACTCCGAAGTTGGCATCTTCCTCGACATATGATAAGTGCAAATGACGTGACTTCTCGAGGGGTAGATGGGAGGCAAAGCACCACAGTATGTTGTCACGCCCCAAAACCAAGGGACGAGACCGGTGCCTAACCAGATGAACCCGGTCAAGCGGACCTGGATTACCTTTCCTACCCAACGCATTTTCCCGTGTTCATAATGTACATTTATAAGTGGAACAACAAAATAGAATCAAAGAATGCTTTTACAACATAAGTCAAATTTTCTCTTTTAAAGTTTTCAACATTTAATCTTCCCAAAACATACATTCTAAAATACAACACTCCCAATACGGAATCGTGATTACAAATGAGTACGAAAACTACCCCAAATACATATATACGACCCACATAATCTCTACGTAGCCTCTAAAGATAGAGAGAAGAGTATATAAACTTGTTGGCAACAAGGCCCCGGCTATACCTTAACAAAACAGAATATGCAAAAGAAGATGGCATAGACTACGCACGACCCCGATAGGAAGTGGGGCTCACACCAACTCCTGAGGAAGGCACCACTATCAGCGGACCGAGCTACCTGCTATAGAACCACCTACATCCATATAAAAGATGTAGCGCCACCGGCAAAAGGGAAGTTAGTACCATGGAATAGTACTAGTATGTATGAACAAGCTTTACTCTAAGTAAAATCAATGATACACAGATAAGAGACAATCAAAGAAAGCAAACAAATACTACACAGAGATACATGAAACACAAATGAGAGTTCCATAGTTTCTTATTTCAATCGTTCTCCTGTTGCGGCGTGCAACCCGATCCCACCTTAAAATCATATTCCACCCTTATTTCTTCTGTTGCGGCGTTCAACCCGATCCCACCTTAAAATCACATTACACTCTTATTACTGCTGTTGCGGCGTGCAACCCGATCCTAACATACAATCACATTACACCCTTATTACTTCAGTTGCAGCGTGCAACCTTATCCCACCTTACAATCACATTACACCCTTATTACTTCTGTTGCAGTGTGCAACCCGATCCCACCATACAATCACAAGCGATAGCAACATCAACCAATCAATTAATTCACAAGGATTTTCATCATCAAGAATATACATTTGTAACAACAAAATAAACATGTGAAATCAAGGCCATAGTATTCTTTACCAAACAGTGAGTCATATACGGTATATCATTGACATATAGTTCAATTAGATAAATCCACATTTCCTTTCCATTACTTGCTACAGAGCTTTTAGCACTTAGATACATTCAACAATTTGATTTGTTATCATTTCTTTTGTTTTGCAGCACATCCTCTCTTACCGATGTATTAAACACTTAACGAGATTTGCACATGATAGAATAAGCACAATGAATCGCCTTTTCACAATCTCATATAGCATGGTGGCATGGTAATCAACTAGGACAATCAGATAACAGAATCTTACGCCTCAACACATTAGAACAATCGATTCACATATCCATAAGCCAGAAACTCATACTGAATGCTCGTACACCAACAAGGTGAATCTATGAAGATTAAAGTTAGCCATACATACATCGAGTCTTAATTCCCCTTTAATATCTTTTCTCAACCCACTGAACCTTCTATCGCCTCCAATCTAATTTACAAGATGCCATGTTTATACTTGGAATTAGAAATCATGAACTCATTTGGGCATTTTATCAAACACTATGTGATCCTTTAGATTAACTAGCCCATTTTTCGTTGAAGGTTACTTTAACTTACACCCCTTTGCTAGATTAGGAAAAACCATGAACATGCATGCAAGTCTTAGCTTTTATATTCAAGAACCAATTCATGTGTGTTCCATTTCTAACCAACACTTGAGAATTGAATGGATATGGGGTTGGGACTTACCTCTTATGGTGAAGAAGATGAAGTTTATTCGATAATTTCCGGGCCTGACTAGAGATGATGGACCAACTTGATAAAGAAGAAGACTTTCTCTCACTAAACTCACTCTCCCTTCTATCTATTTTTTTAACATATCCGTTAAATGAAAGGGGGTAAGTGTTTTGTTAAGCTGGGGTCGGGTATAAAGATTAGAAATTAAAGGCCTCGAAGAAGGAAATACGGTTAGGAATGTGATTGCATTCCTGTTGTGCGGTCTGCATTCCTGTCGCATAAATGGTCCTCGAATGGGAACCGGACTGCCTAGGTATGCGACCACTATGTGGTCCGCATACCTGTTATGCGATCGCATAGTGCGTCACATTACCTCCTTCGCAAAGAAATGGAGGTGCAAGAATGCGACAACTATGCGGTCCGCATTTCCAAGATGCGATCGCATCTTTGACCGCATAGCTGTCCTCAAATTTGACAGCATGCTACCTAGATATGCGACCACTATGCGGTCCACATACCTGATCTGCGATCGCATAGTGGACCGCAGATCTGCGCAATTATGGAAAATTTTATCTTTTATGTCTCGGGGTGCTTTTTACTCCACATGTGTCCGTTTTAAGAATTTCTACAGTTATAACCACACGGGGACCCATTCGGGCATTATTTTTAGACTTGAAATTTTACGGGTCTTTACATCCTCCTCCACTTAGAATCATTCATCCTCGAATGAGGATCGGGGAATCACTTAGTTAAGAGAACACAAAACATGCTAACCCCCAAATTTTTACTAACTCCGATATTTCCTGAAAATTTTGCCAGCGTTTCCTTTATAATTAGGCCTATCTACCTGTCAGAGAGCCCCCGGAACACATTTTAACCAATTCCACACATTTTCAGTTACTCTATCAACTTGCACATAATCCAGTCATTTCAACAAGTTGCATACAATTCAATTACTTCCACAAGCCACACATAGTTCAGTTAACTCCGCTAATTGCACATAATTCAACTATTACAATGAGTTGCACATAATCCAGCTATTACAATGAGTTGCACATAATTCATCTATTTCAAGGAGTTGGACATGATACAACTAATCACAACAACATAAGATTTATGGCACAAAGTTTGAGAAGTCACAATAGTAGGGAAATTAAGGGAGTGGAGTGTTTTACACAAAATTTTACACCACTGTAATTGCTTAGAGATGACAACTTTCAAAACAACTACCGGACTTATTCAAAAAAGTGGGGATATTTCTCTTTCATTTCATTTTCCACTTCCCACGTGGCTTCTTCGACTTGTTGACTCCTCCATAATACTTTGACCGAAGCGGCCTCTTTGTTTCTCAAGATACGAACTTGCCTATCAAGAATAGCAACCGGAACCTCTTCATATGACAAATTTTCATTAATTTCAATGGTCTCAACCGACACGATGACAGATGGATCTCCAACTAGCTTCTTCAGCATGGACACATGAAATGTTGGGTGCACTAGTGACATCTCAGGGAGCAATTCTAGCCTATACGCCACCTGCCCTATCCTTTGAGCAATCCTATATGGCCCGACATACCTTGGGCCCAATTTCCCTTTCTTCCCTTTCACTCCTTTAACGGGAGACACCTTCAAGAATACTTAATCATCTACTTGAAACTCCAAATCTCTTCAATGAACGTCCGCATAGGATTTCTGACGACTCTGAGCAGTCTTTATCCTCTCCTGAATGACTTTAACTTTTTCCATAGCTTGGTGCACAAGATCCGATCCTAGCAGTTCCGCCTCACCAACCTCGAACCATCCAATCGGAGACCTACACCTCTTTCCTTACAATGCCTCAAATGGGCCCCTCTGAATAATAGCATGGAAACTGTTATTATAAGAAAATTCTATAAGCGGCAAGTGATCATCCCAGCTACTGTTGAAATATAATACACAAGCCCGTAACATATCTTCAAGCGTCTGAATGGTCCGTTGTGCCTGACTGTCCGTTTGCGGGTGGAAAGCTGTGTTGAGATTTACCTGTGTACGCAAACCTTGCTGAAATTTCTTCCAAAAGTTAGCTGTGAACTGGGCCTCTCGATCCGAGATAATAGATACTAGAGTTCCACGGATCCTGACTATTTATTTTGTATACAACTGACCATACTCTTCTGCAGTATCAGTGGACTTGACTGGCAAGAAATGCGCCGACTTTGTGAGCCGATCCAATATTACCCAAACTGAGTCGAATCTACGCGGAGTGCGAGGTAACCCCACCACAATGTCCATATTGATCATTTCCCATTTCCACGTCGGTATTCCCATAAGCTGTGCCAACCCACCGGGCCTCTGATGCTCGACCTTCAATTGCTGACAATTTTGACACCTAGCCACAAAGTCCGTCAATCCCCTCTTCATACCATTCCACAAATAAATATCCTTGAGATCGTGATACATCTTCGTAGAATCTAGGTGTACGGAATACCTGGAATTGTGAGCCTCTGCCATAACTCTCTCCCGAAGATCATCCACATCCGGAACACATAGCCTCCCTTGGCACCGCAAAACACCGTCATCATTTTGGAGTGAAAATGTTGTAGTCTTGTGATTCAGAATTGATTCTCCCAACTGTGCTAAAGCTCCTGAATTGCTTTCCCTTGACTTCCGCTACAAGCGAAGACTCCGCTCCACGAGATATGAGGCCGAAAGAAATACCCCCAGACTGGCCAACTAATAAACCTCCCTAGCCAAAGGCCTCTGACCTGCTTTCAAATGAGCCAAGCTACCCATTGATTTGCGACTAAGAGCGTCGGCTACCACATTCGCCTTTCCTGGATGGTACAAAATATTCATATCATATTCTTTGAGATATTCTAACCACCTCCGCAGCCTTAAGTTCAACTCATTCTGTTTGAATAAGTACTGAAGACTCTTGTGGTCTATGAACACGTCCACATGGACCCCATAAAGGTAATGCCGCCAGATCTTCAATGCAAACACAACCATCGCGATCTCCAAATCATGCGTCGGGTAATTCTTCTCGTGATTCTGAGCTGCCTAGAAGCATATGCTATTACCTTACAACATTGCATCAATACACACCCCAAACCCACCCTTGAAGCATCACAATACAGCACAAACCATCCTGAACCTTCTGTCAAGGTAACACCGGCGCCGAAGTCAATCTTGATTTCAATTCTTGAAAACTCTTTTCGCAAGAATCGGACAACTGAAACTTAGCCGCTTTCTGCGTCAACTTAGTCTATGGGGAGGCGAGAGTAGAGAATCCCTCCACGAACCTCCAATAATATCTAGCCAAACCCAAGAAACTGCGAATCTCTGTCGGGGTCGTTGGTCTAGGCCAATACTTTACCACTGCAATCTTTTGGGTATCAACCCGAATCCCTTCCCTGGAAACAACATGGCCCAAAAAGGTGACTGATTCTAGCCGAATTCACATTTTGAAAACTTTGCATACAACTGGTGCTGATGAATAATCTGCAAAACTGCCCTGAGGTGATTAGCATGATCTTCCTAACTTCATGAATAAACAAGGATATCGTCAATGAAGACAATCACAAAGGAGTCAAGAAACGGTTTGAAAACCCGATTCATAAGATCCATAAAAGCTGTTGGGGCATTGGTTAGCCCAAAAGACATTACCAGAAATAAAGTGCCCATATCGAGTCCTGAAGGCAGTCTTAGGAATATCCTGCTCCATGGTTAAGTGGTGATACCCGGACCGCAAATCAATCTTTGAGAAGCACTTAGCACCTTGCAACTGGTCGAACAAATCATCTATCTAATGCAATGGGTATTTGTTTTTGATGGTGACCTTGTTGAACTACCGATAATCAATACACATCCGAAGCAATCTGTCTTTCTTTCTAACAAAAAGAACCGGTGCGCCCCAAGGCGACACACTTGGCGAATGAAACCCATTTTTAATAGATCTTTCGATTGTTCTTTTAACTCTCTCAATTCTAGAGGCGCCAATCGATAGGGTGGAATAGATATTGGCTGCGTATCTGGCAATACATCAATCCTGAAATCGATCTCTCTATCTAGTGGAATCCCAGGAAGATCGTCCGGAAATACTTCAAGAAATTCATTAACAATATGCACAAATTCGGGAGCAGGCACCTCTGAAGTGGTGTCCGCAACCCGGACCAAATGGTAGATGCACCCTTTTCTGATCATCTTTGAGGCCTTAAGGTAGGAAATAAGCCTACCTCCCACTCGATAACCGGTTCATTAGGAAACTCGAGCCTCAAAATTATGGTTCAACAGTCGAGTTTCGCAAAGCATGAATAAACCCAATCCATTCCCATGATTACATCAAAATCTACCATTTCTAACTCAATAAGATCATGGTATCCCGACCACGCACCGTGACAACACAATTCCTATAGACTCGCACAGCCGTAATAGAATCACCAACCGGAGTTAAAAGAACAATNTAAACCCAATCCATTCCCATGATTACATCAAAATCTACCATTTCTAACTCAATAAGATCATGGTATCCCGACCACGCACCGTGACAACACAATTCCTATAGACTCGCACAGCCGTAATAGAATCACCAACCGGAGTCGACACAGAGAATGACTCGTGAAGTTGTTCGGGTTCTATCCCAAAACTTGAAGCAACAAATGGAGTAACATATGACAAAGAAGACCGGGGATCAATAAGAGCATAAACATCATGTGAATGAACAGTCAGAATACTTGTGACAACATCTGGAGAAGCCTTCGCACTCTGGCGACCATCAAAGCATAGAACCGACTGGGTCCTCCTTGACCCCGTGCTCTACCCCAAGCTGCACCGCGCCCTGCTGGAGCTGGAGGGCCGTGGACTGGAGGGTGTGTTAAAGATGTAGCAGCTGAAGAACTGGATGGCTGAGCAGTGCCCATACCCGTTCCCTGACTTGGTGCACGACAGTCTCGCTGAACATGGCCTCACTCCATACCTACATTATATCGGTATGTCCAAGTTACAAGGCTCAGATGAAACCTCCCGCACTTAGGGCATGGGGCCCTCCACTGCTGCTGGAACCTCCCACCTTAATGACCTGACTGATCGAACCTCCTGCTGTCTGAACCAGGTCCAACGCGGCCTTTATGCTGATAACTGTGTCCTGATGGGGGCGCACTGGCTGAGGACTGAGCATAGGACTGAGATGGCCCTGATGACCCTCTCCCAAGGGCTGATCTCCCTCCTCCAACTAAAGTCCCAGGGTTGCCCGCTGACGGGCCCTACTACTACTTTCCCTTTCCATTCTTATCTTTAATTTCCGAGCCTCCGTAGCTTGGGCAAATCCCACAAGCTTACTGTAGTTCATATCTTAATATAGAGCAGCTGTAGCAACTTCATTAATAACCAAGGGACCAAGGCCTTGAAGAATCGACAAACTCTAGCCTCCATAGTAGACACCATGTGAACAACATATTTGGACAAGCGTACGAACTCCATATGATACTCCCACACACTCATGTTGCCCTACTTAAGGGCCTCAAACTCTGTAGCACGGGCTGCCATAATCTCGGCAGGCAAGAAATGACCCATAAAGGCATCCACAAACTCCTCCCACCTCGCTGGAGGGCTCCCCTCCCCACGGTAACTCTCCCACATCTCGAACCACGAATATGCCGCTCCCTTCTGACGATAGGAAGCAAACTCAAGCCCCTCTGTCTCTGTAGCCCTCATAACTCGGAGGGTCTTATACATCTCATCAATGAACTCCTGAGGATCAGCCTCTGGGTCGGTGCCTGTGAACTCTGGAGGGGCTAACCGCAGAAACTAGTTGACTCTGGAACCTGAAGAATCCCCTGGCTCGCTAGAGGACATAGGGGCAGCATTTAATCCTTGGGTCTGAGAGGCCACTAACGGGGTCAACATCTGGATAGCTCCCCTGAGGTCCCCATCAGAAATACCGGGACCGGAAGCTGGAGCTGGAGGTGGGTCAGAAATATCAGTGGGAGGGATTTCAGCAACTTCCGCTGGGGTAGGAATAGGAATAGTCTGGCCTAGAGTGGAGGAGTCTGGCTGATTTGTGGCCGGGAATCATTCACACCCGCACCATCAGCTGGAGAATTTATGACCACTCCTGGGGTGGCATTGGCCTCTAGGACGAGTCGAGCTCTCTTCTTGGGTGCCATTTGCTGAAAATTGGAACAATGCACGAGTTAGAGGTAGAAAACCTCACCTTTCACCACATCGCACGATATAGAATAGAAATAAAATGGTACTTTACTAAATGTCCATGCAGCCCCCTAATTATAGATGTGGTCGACAACACACCGATAAGAAGGGCTCTACTAGACACGGCTCCGAGACATCCTAGGACACTTTTAAAACCTGAGCTCTGATACCAAGTTTGTCACGCCCCAAAATCGAGGGACGAGACCGACGCCTAACCGGATTAACCCGGTCAAGCCGACTTGGATTGGCATTCCTACCCAACGCATTTCCCCGTGTTCATAATGTACATTTATAAGTAGAACAGTAAAATAGAATCAAAGCATGCTTTTACAACGTAAGTCAAATTTCCTCTTTTAACATTTTCAACATTTAATCTTCCCAAAACATACACTCTAAAATACAACACTCCCGATACAGGATCGTGATTACAAACGAGTACGACAACTACCCCAAATACATATATACGACCCACATAATGTCTATGGAGCCTCTAAAGATACGGAGAAGAGTATATAAACTTGCCGGCAACAAGGCCCCAGCTATACCTTAACAAAACAGAATATGCAAAAGAAGATGGCGTATACTATGCACGACCCCGAAAAGAAGTGGGGCTCACCAAAATTGCTGAGGAGATGAAAGGAGGGCACCACTATCGGCGGACCGAGCTACCTGATATAGAACCACCTACATCCATATAAAAGATATAGCGCCCTCGGCAAAAGGGACGTTAGTACCATGGAATAGTACTAGTATGTATGAACAAGATTTACTCTGAGTAAAATCAACGATACACATATAGGAGACAGTCAATGAAACCAAAAAAATACTGCACAGAGATACAGGAAACACAAATGACAGTTCCATAGTTTCTTATTTCAATCATTCTCCTGTTGCGGCGCGCAACCCGATCCCACCTTACAATCATATTCCACCCTTATTTCTTCTGTTGCGGTGTGCAACCCGATCCCACCTTACAATCACATTACACCCTTATTACATCTGTTGCAGCGTGCAACCCGATCCCACCTTACAATCACATTACACCCTTATTACTTCTGTTGCAGTGTGCAACCCGGTCCTACCTTACAATCGCAATTGGTACCAACATCAACTAATTAATTCAATCACAAGGATTTTCATCATCAAGAATATACATTCGTAACAACCAAATAACCAAGGGAAATCAAGGCCATAGTAATCTTTACCAAACAGTGAGTCATATACGGTATACCATCGACATATAGTACAATTAGATAAATCCATATTTCCTTTCCATTACTTTCTACACAGTATTTAGCACTTAGAAACATTCAACAATTTGATTCGTTATCATTTCTTTCATTTCGCAGAAAATCCTCTCATACCGGTGTATTCAACATTTAAGGAACTTTGCACATGATAGAATAAGCACAAAGAATCACCTTTTCACAATCTCATATAACATGGTGGCATGGTAATCAACTAGGACAATTAGAGAAAAAAATCTTACACCTCAACACATTAGAACAATCGATTCACATATGCATAAGCCAGAAACTCATACTGAATGCTCGGTCACCAACAAGGCGACTCTATGAAGATTAAAGTTAGCCATACATACCTCGAGTCGAAATTCCCATTTAATATCTATTCTCAACCCACAAGACCTTCTATCGCCTCCAATCTAATTTACAAGATGCCATGTTTAGACATAGAATTCGAAATCATGTCTTTGGATCAACAGTCACCTCTGTCGGTACTATTCCATTGGTTTTTAGCTCATCTTCTGCTATTTCTCCTTTGTCCTTCATAATTCCCATTTCAGCACTTACTGGCATGCCTTCACATGACGACGAAGTCACATCCATGTTTATTAAACTGAGATTTGGCCATTTCGCCGGTCCCGTAGTTTTGCTTGGAGAACCTAATTTCAGATCTTTGTACATGAGCTTCGGTCTCGATAGGAAAGCTATATTTTTATCATTTGATATGTTCACTTATTCCATTCCATGCATGTCTTTTAACTTCTTTAAATAATATTAGCTCTAAACGTTAAACCGTGATGAAGAATATAAAAAATAAAAGAGAAGTTCTCTACTCTGCCTTAACAACGTATCTTTTATTTTTTATTTTGTATAACATTACTTAAGTTTTGATCTTAACATTCTCTCTTTCTTATCATTGTAAGTATGATGGAGTCGTAGGCATAAATATATGATTTAAAAGGTAATATAGGTGCAAACACATATGTCTAAATTAAATGGCTCTTTAGATGGTAAAGTATCAATTGAAAGATGAAGCTGCAAATGTGGGAATTCACTTTAAACAATCCAGACGAAAATGGAAATTCATATTACAATACCAATTTACATTTTACACAATGAAGCTAATGGCTAGAAAAAGCCCTCTCTTATGCATATTAATTCCTTCTGATTATCTATGTCTAAATCATCATGCAATGCATCCACTTGCTATTTTGTTAAATTCCTCCCATATCTCCCACATTAAAGTTGGTCAATTATTTTCCCAATCCTTCTATCCTTGCGATCAATTCAAGAAATGAAGGTTGCTACTGGAAACCATGATTACTAAGAATTTTTCATGCTTCCTCCCAAAAAAGGCTCGGGAATCAGGTGTAAACTTGTTCATCTCCGGGAGATTTTGCAGGTGCCCAAATTTGTGATTGGTCAGCCAAAAACTAGTGAAAGACTTGAGATGAAGATCGGAATAAAAGAGGGTCAGAATTAAGAGTAGATATAAAAAAATAACTAACAAACAATTCATTCTGATCGTACTTTAAAGTATAAATATGACCGGCATGCAACGGGTTGAACTTGCAACAAGACAAGAAAGCTCAAGGCTACCATCACATGAAAGGTAGAGAAAGGAGTTAATGTTTCCTTTCTATGTGAATCTGACCTTCCGTCTTTTCTTGTTGCAGTAAAACCACAAAACATGCACACTGCAAAATAACAAGTCATTAGATATAATTTATTAGATTCCACTTCGTTTATGTTTTACGTGACTTGTATAAAGGAAAAAGGCAGATCGATACATCAAAGATTAGAATGAAAGCATAAACGAAGAGAGGAACTTACAAACATGGTGACTCATTGATTCAATGTCGAAGAATCCATGAAGAGGATTCATGCTAAAATTGGATTTCCATCATCATCGTCATCGTCATCGTCATCCTCTTCAGCGTTCGTAGCCATCATCATCTCTGCAGATAGGCTGAGTTGTATTGAGAATGATGTATTGTACATGAGGCTCTTGTGTCAAAAGTTGTTACAAACTTTACTAAAATAAAATCTTATTTACTCCGTAGAGAATCTCATTTACTCCCAATTGTACTGCAAATGTAGAAGTTCTATTTTTTGTAACCCCTAAAATATATGGTAAGTGGTTATTTGTAAAATCTCATTCCCTTCCAACTCTAAGACAAATATTTGGTCAGTTGTTGATTGTATTACTTCTCTAGCAATAGTAAGTTTTTGTTATTAAATTTGATTCCTGTTCAACTCTAAGATAAATATTTGGCCAATTTTTATTTGTAGTCCTTCTTGACCTTTTATTTGCTTTGTTAAAAAGAGATTTTGGAAATTTCTGTTCCTGATCTTACAATTGCAGTAGGAAAGAGAAAAAAGATTCTTTACCTAACTCAGTTTCTTGAACTATGTCATATATATTTTATGAAAAAATATCATCCTCCGACAAAACCTTTATATCCACTTGTATTCAATAATCATAACAAAGAGTACAAGGGTTTAGTCAAAATACGAACACCTGCAACTTTTTTCTTTTTCATTTTCTCAGTGGCTTTTGCTTGGAAACATATGAATGACTGCAAAAGAATACGTCCAACTGCAGTACCATCAAATTAGAATATTTTAATAGATCATATGTTTGTCAATTTTTTCAATATTTATTAAATATATATTAACTTATCAAAAATTTATCTATAACTTTAAAAAGGTAAAATTTGAACTATATTCATGTAACAAAAAAAAAAAACCAAAAACCCGAAAAATCTGACAAAACCGAACCAATCCAAACCAATATAATTGGTTTGGTTTGATTTTGATAAAAACCGAACCAACCCGGTCCATGTACACCCCTACTTTTGACAAATTCCTATATTCTTTTTTCAGTTTGTGTATAACTCATAAATTAGGCTAATTTTAATTAGCTTGGAAAATAATATAAGTCACACCGACAACCTCAATATGTTTCAAACACATATGAGTGTGAATGTGTGATGATTAAAGACCTTCTATTCTATGCTAGTTGATTAGGAGTAAAAGAAAATATATTGATTTCTTCTTACCTAAGATTTTTTTATTTTAATTTGCTTTCATAGAGGTCCCTTGACCTAATTTTATAATTATATAATTATGTTTCATGTTTTCTCTTCGCTTATACGCCTAGCTGCATTAAAGATTCGGGAGAAATTAAAAAATAGTCAGATTTATAAGTAGTCATTCGAAAATAGCCACAATTTCAAAATTAATTGAAAATTAGCTAATTTTCATGTAAAGATAAATCTGAACAAAAACACTATTCAAAATTCGAAATTTACTCCAGCATACTATACTGGACTTCCAGTACAATATGCTAGACCAACATAATATACTGGCAATTCATACACATATGCTCCAATCTCCAGTATATTATGCTGGAACTTTCCGCGTGTTGGAGTTCCAGCATAATATGCTGGAAGTTCATACACAGGTGCACCGATCTCTAGTATATTATGCTGGAACATTTCGTGTTGCAGCAAAATAGTGACTATTTTTCAATGACTTTACAAATGCTGGCTATTTTTGAATGATCAGTCCAGAAACTGGCTAGCCCGTGCTATTTTTACTTAAAATTCTCATAACAAATAGTACTAATATATATTTAATTACATTATTAATAATTAGTGCCAGCACAAAACCCTGCCTCAGTTAGTTCAATATTAAACTCTAAACTTATGTGAAAAAATATATATCATTTTACGAATGTAGATGTGGATTAAGAGTTGGTGTATCGCGAGGGGCAGATTTATAGATTTAATTACGGGGCACGTGAATCCATGGCCTCTCCGTAAAATTAGATATTTATGTACATATATTTCTGGACCCTTCTTCTATGGCTTTTTCATGAAAAATAATTCCATAACCTTTCAAAAAAATTGAGAAATATACCACCTTAATGGACAATTTTGAAAAATTATATATCATATATGTGCAGTTTCAGTGTCTCTTTTAAATATTAAATAGATAAAAGAAATTCGCCATTAATATGGAGTGCTGAAATAACAGATTTAACATCAAATACATGTCTATAGACAACAATTTGACATATATATACATTAATTTCAATTTAAATAATATAATTAAATAACATCCAATTTGTTTCAATCAATAATACAATCCACGAACAACTCGTCCATCAGAATAGTACGACAAAGAGTATAAGTTAGATTGAAAACGAGATAAAATGTAACAAAAAAAAATTAAGAAAATGACAATATTATGATCTTTTGCATTTGGGCTCTAATTTAAACTAGTAATGTATATAATCCAATCACACTTAAATGCAACTACCAATTTAATCTAGTAATTCTTATAATTCATTAATCAACACATTTATAATATTTTTTTTGAATAGCGTAGGACTACACGGACCTAAATAGAAAAGAGCCAACTTGGGCTCGACTCGAGCTTAGTTATAGTTTAGCAAAGCTTGATTGAGCTTGAGTGGGTATTATAAAAAAGCTCGTTGAACTCAGCCCAATTGGGCTCGCTCGAAAGCGGCTCGACGTCGGGCCTAACTCCAACCCACAACCATGGGAGAATATAGTAAATGATTTGAGAGTGCAGTGATACCCACTGCCTGTTATATGTCTAATATAGGCAAATAAAATTATCCTCTCTCTAATAGTCTAAAGTTCCAATCGTTGACGACCCCTTCAACTTGTCATTAGTTCATCTAACTAGGGGTGGACAATGGGCTATTTGGGCTGGTCATGATGAGATGACTCATTAAATGGGTGATTGCTCAACCCTGACCAAAGTTCAGTTGGGTTAAGATTGACGGGGTCAAGATGGACTAAACAATGGGTTTCAACCCGTCATAATTGACCCAAATATTTGCAATATTCTCAATAAGTACGTTCTTTTTACGTTGTAGAAAAAATATTTTCTTTTGTTTCAATAAAAAAACTTTCTTTTCATGACGTAGAAAAAATATTTTTTTTTCACAAAATGAGTACTTTCTTTTCCTGTTGTAGAAAAAGTATTTTTTTTATATTATAGATATAGGGTTTTCATTTTCCTTTGAACAATATGATTATTGATATGAAAGAAAATACATTTTCTACAACATGAAAAAAAAATACTCCTTTAGTTAGAAAAATACTTTTTGTACATCAAGAAAAGAAAGTACTCTAAATAATATTTTCATATATTTAGGGTGGGGGTCAGGGCTAGGGGTGGTGTTGGTGGTGCGTGGGTGAGAGTGGGGGAAGGGATGAGGTGGGGTAGGGGTTGGCTAGGGCTAGGGGTGGTCGGGGCTGGTGGAGACGGGGAAGGTTCAAAAAAAGTTTTGAAAACTTTCCCTTCTCTTGGTATAAAAAATATTTTTCACCAATTGGAGAAAAATGAATTAATAAAAAATATATTTTTCAAATATTTGAACCAACCAAACATGGAAAAGTTGGAAACTCTTTCCAGAACATGAGTCAAGGTAGAACTTTAAGATTGAACATCTACATGGGTCAAGGTTGGGCATCATCATGAGTCCATTTGGGATGATGTTTTTTGATAGGTTAACCTGGGCTAGCCCAAAAAAAAACATCTTCAAAAGGGTTCCAGCCCAAACTTATTAAAACTTGGGCGAGTTGGGCGGGTCAAATGGGTTAGGGTTATTTTTGAAACCCTACATGTAACCACCTTAACTAAGAAGTTGACCAATTAGAAGCCTGATTAAATATGCATATTGAAATGTACAAGTGTACATAGAAATAGAAAATGAAGGTTCAACTTTGAGATTAGTTATCAGTGGATGATCTCATATACAAATGTACGTATAAATAGAAAATGAAATATATTGAAAGGTTATGTTGTTCCTTTTAATCTAGTGAAAAAATTAATTACCCTGAATGAAATCTAAACTTGTTTAAGTTCGTCAGAGACCCTAATAAAAGTCGTTCAAAAGTTGGGGAATTGATGTACTTAGATCCGGAGGTCTACGGAAATTTTTGTGCTCCCATGGGAATGCTTTTGAATTCCATTCTTTCGGAGTTTCCTTGAATTTTTCTCTAGTCCAAATTTTCTAATTTTTAAAGGTGTGACCAATCGGAGAAGTTTTATATTTTTAATACAGTTGGTGTCACGACCCAACTTCCACTGAAGCCACGACGACTCCTAACACTACTTGCTAGGTAAGTCAACAGTCACATAAGAACTATATATTTGAAACAACATGGTATAATAATCTAAACAGCGAAAATAGCATAAATATCTGACGAAAAAAATAAGAATCTACTACAACCATCCCAACGATCTGGTGTCAACGAATACATGAGCACTACTTAATATCAAAATACAAGCCAAATCCTCTTGATACAACTTTCTGAACAATAGAACAATAATTATAGAAATAACTGAAAGAGAACTTCAAGGACACAGACTATGTAGCAGCTATCTCGTAGTCTCCCAAAAGCTGGCAACAACTCAAGTCTGGAAATCACTCTACCCGGAGGTACCTGTATCTGCACACAAAGTCCAGCCTGTAGTATGAGTACAACCGACCCCATGTTCTCAATAAGTAACAATTCTAACCTTCGGCTGAAAGAAGTAACGAGACCAGAAGAAATGGTCAGAGAACAATATTAATAGCTAATAACCACTCAGGATATAAAGGAAACAATGTAAGCAAGTAATGATATTGATATTTAGCTTAAAGTATATATATTTATATGTATATCGCCTCATGTTTTACTCGTGTTTTGTTGAATTCGGATGTAAAATGTGTTGATTTATATTAATTCGGGTATTTTTATGTGTAGGAATTATTCGAAAATAATTGGGGGCGAAAGGTGCGAGATTACAGCCAAAACAGACGAAAAAAGGAAAATTTGGATTTTCAGTGCCACATGCAGCGCTGCACGCCACCTGTGGCGCCCTTTCTAGAAGATTCACTAAGCCAGGGCCAGAGCCAGCAGGGGGCGCTGGACTGGACGCTAGTGACGGGAAATCTGTCCAAGTTTTCCCAGGACAGGGTTATTGCGTCCCTAGACCTACCCAACGCGTATAAATGCAAGACTAAGCTTGTTTTTAGAGGGGAGATGCCACTTTGAAGGAAGAAAAACACGAGAATACACAACCCTGGTATAGTTGTCCCTACAGAATACACAACAACCATTTTACTACTTGATAACTTAGTTTCTATGTGGAATTATTGTTTAGTATAATTACACTCTTGAACTCGAATTGACTCAATTGAATAACAATCTTGGTGAATTTAGTGGGTAGACGATACAGGTCTCTGTGGATTAGACACTCGGCTTATCATTTTATTACTTGTACGACCACGTATACTTGCATGCGCATTTGGGAGCAACAAGTGTTTGGTGTCGTTACCGGCGACTTGAATATTGACTATTTTCTAGCTTTTGGTTTCGTTGTTTATTTCGTCAAGTCTAACGTTACCTGATTGTTGCTCTGATCTCAGGAACTTTGATTGAATGCACAGGGTCAGAAGCCAGGACATACTTAAAAGCTTTGATCCTGAACCTGGGAGAACATTTCATAGGAGGTTGAGGGAAGAAAGGGATACAAATAATCTTCGGGCACTTATTCAATTTCATGTGAACATGCCAGAGGAGAAACATATGGTTGTTCAGGAGGTGGCGATGCCCAGCATTTCTAATGTCACCTCCAACATTGTGAAGCCCAGAATCACTGGGCAATTTGAGCTGAAACACAGTATGATCCAGCTACTTCATGGACCAGGCAGTTTACGGGTCTTCCACACGAGGATCCACAACAACATATCCTGAATTTCTTGGAAATTAGTGATACTTAGATCACTAACACAGTCACTCAGGACTATGTAAGGCTCACACTTTTTTTGTTCTCTATGTTGGGCGAAGCAAAATGAAGGGTGAAGGCAGAGCTAATTCTATCACATAATAGAATGATTTGGCAAGGTTCTTCCCTTTAGGAAAAATGGAAAAGATCAGAATTAAGATAGTCACATTCAAAAATAAAGTGGGGGAGTCTTTATACTCAGCTTGGGAGAGGTTCAAAGGGCTTCTTAGAGAATGTCATCATCACAGTCAGAAAAACATATGTGTTAGCTCACACTTTTATAGAAGGGCTACATCCTGAGAAAAATATTGTGGTAGATGTTGCAGCTAGAGGTCAAGTGTTGGAGAAAAGCTTTGATGAGATATATGCATTATTGAACAAATTCTCCAAAAGAAATCCTGATTGGCAAGGAGAGATGGGTAGACACACAATGCAAAAATCTGTAGGGGTTTTCGAGTTAGATGTGGTCTCTGCTTTATCAGCGCAGATTTGCGCATTGACCAACCAAGTCAATCAGATGACCTTGGTTATTAACAAGCAACAAGCCCAGCCAGTGCAACAAGTTCAAACATTTTGTGAAGTCTGTGGAGAAGGTCACATGAGCAATCTATGCCCAGCAAATCCAGAGTCTGTATAATTTGTGGGTAATGCAAATCGAGGCCAAACTAATTAGTATGGGGACACATACAATCCTAACTGGAGGAACCACCCAAACTTCTCTTGGGTTGGAAACCAAGGTGCTCAGAATCAGTAGAGGCCACAAACACCTCAACAAAAATATAGACTACCTCAGGCTGAACAACATGCAAACTCAACAAGTCACCTTGAGGAAATAATAAATCAGGCCCACACAGCAGAGATGATAAATAAAGTGATAGCTGACCAGCAGGGCCAAACCGCAACAATGAGAAACTTGGAGCGCCGATTGGGGAAACTTGCAAGTGCCCAAAATAGTCGGCAGGCTGGGGCTCTTCCTAGTGATAATGAGCCTGATCTTAAAGCTCAAGTCAATGTGGTTACCTTGAGAAATTGAAGAATATTAGAAGAAATTCCAAATAAAAAGAAATTATACAGCTAGTCCGGAAGGAGAATTAGTTCCCAAGCCAGTTTAGGAGAATGTGAAAGAGAGCCAAAGATCAGAGACAGTAATTGTGGCAAGGCCACCACCTCCGTTTCCAAAAAGACTGTAGAAGCAAAAAGATGATGCTAAGTACAAGAAATTCTTAGATATTATGAGCCAAGTGCGTGTGAATTTTCCTTTGGTGGAAACTTTGCAGGAAGTGCCTAAGTATGCAAAGTATATCAGAGATATTGTGGCAAACAAGTGAAGGCATACAGAGTTTGAAACAGTTGCCCTTACTGAAGAGTGCAGTGCTAGAGTTCAAAGTAAATTTCCTCCTAGGTTGAAGGATCTTGGGAGTTTCACAATTACTTTAGGTCTTGGAAAATTAGAAGTTGATAGAGCCCTGTGATTTAGGGGCTAGTATAAATTTGATGCCATCCTCTTTGTTCAAGAATTCCGATTGGGGGTTCATAGACCTACTACAATCACATTACAGTTAGCAGATATGTCACTAGTTATGCTAGAAGGAATTATTGAGGATGGGTTAGTTCGAGTTGGAAAGTTTATTCTTCCTGTTAATTTTATTGTTCTTGATTACGAGGCAGTTGAGGAAGTGCCCATTATTTTAGGGCAACCATTCTTAGCTACTGGTGGAGCGATTATTGATGTGAGGGAAGGGAAGTTAAAGATGAGAATTGAAAATAAGGAAGTCACTTTTAATGTGTACAAGGAACTTAATCTTCCTAAGCATTATGAGGACTTGTGCATGATTACTGTGGTCGCACTGAAGGGAAAAAGGGCAGAGTCCTTATGTGAATTGTAGTGATCCAGATGGGACAACTAAGGTAGAGGAGGTGGTGTTGCAAGCTGAGTGTGTAAAGGATATTGAGAAAAGAGCCAGAGATGAAAGAGGGGACTTCTGAGAGAGTGCAAAAAGGCTAGACTTCATAGGAGAGACAAGAAGAGAAAGCGCCCAGCCTGAGCAGGGTAGCAGAGTCGTACCACGACTATAAATAAGGAGCTTGTTGGAGGCAACCAAGCCTGTATTTTATTTATTTATTTATTTATTTATTATAGTGTCAAGTTTTGTGTTGTTTTTGTTTTGCAGAGTAGCGAAGTCTTAGTACCCGAAGTTGAAGTTGAGGAGCATGTTTGAGCTTAAGTGTGGGATTGTCCCGACCCTTAATATTGAGGATCATGTCTAAGTTAGGCCCGAGAGGGTCTCAAGGAGTATGTCTCACCCTTGTTTTAATATTTTTCTTTGTGATCATGCATCGAGGACCATGCATAGTATAAATGTGGGGTGGAGAAACTACTTTATGAAGTGTAATTGTATAAAACTATTTTTCTATTAGTTTTATTTTAGAACTCGTAGTAGACATAGTCTAGGTTCTCGAAAAAAATACGAAAATGCAAAAAGAAAAAATATATATCAGAAAAAGCTCGAATTTTTCCCGACGATGGATCTGTTGGATAATTTTCTTGAGAGATAAAGTCCGATTCAAAACACTAAAAAGATTTTTTTAGGATAGTTAGGTAGTATCTCTTAGTTTTTCTTTGGTTCCGGTTCTTTTCCAAGGTTGTAGCTCAAACCGGGTACTTTCTTCTTTTTCGGAGTAGGTTAGGAAGAAATTGAGGTGCTGTGAGATACTCATTAATGTGGTTGATGCTGGCAGATTCGGCGATGACATACATTCTATCTTCCCGTGCATATGGTTTGAATTGTGATGTCTGAGTAAAGTAATTAGCCTATTTTCTGACATCATTTCTCAGTTGTTTGACTTGTATACTACATAGTGCATTAGTGCTTAAATTTATAAACTATATGTACTTTCTTGAATTAAGAGTTGAACAAAATCGTCTTGATTGAGTCATGTGCAATGCGTGTGTGAGGAATTATGATTCTGTGTGCTATCCTGTGTAGTCTAGAACTTGACCCGTGTGTTAATCGAAGCGACATTGTTAAATCGTGCTAATCTAGTAGATGACGTAGGAGTTTCTTGCTATAGCATAGATATGCTTCTCACTTGAAGATAAAATTTTTCGTTGCTAGGTCCTTTGAGCTTATAGACCTTTCTTTTGGTACCCATATTACAAACCGTACCCCTATTGTGTCCTTGATTTGAGATCGTTGAACCTTTACCTCCTAAGGCACTTAGTTGCTAAAAGAAGTAAAGGGAGAGATTTGGGGAGCAGCTTTTGAGTGGAACAATGGAAGGAACCTTTGGCACACTAAAGTTGAAATCAAAAGTCATTAGCCGATGAACTTTAATGTGTGGAGTGTGTGTACAAGAGAAAAGAAAAAATAAAAGATAAAGAAAAAGAAAAAGTTTCAAGAAAAAATGATAGTCAAATAATATAGAAAAACACACACACCTACTAATTTTTCTAATTTGTGCTAGTGGGAGTATGGAAGTTCTTAATGAAAAAAGGGCTATGGTTTATATGGTTTGTGGCAAGTGAATTGGTTGAGAATAAAATGTGTTAGAATTGTGAGTGTACTGTATTAAAGTTCCTAGGAGAGTTAGTTACTATTCCTAAATGTATCATACACATCCCTTAGCCTACATTACAAACTTAAAGTCCTAATTGATCCTAGATTCTTGTAGCTTAAATTAGCAGAGATGTACACTACGTGCAAGCTTATGGTAGGACCACGGGAAGCATATGAATTCTTTGTGAGAGTGAGCGAATTTTGTTCAATTGCATGTTTTCCTTCATTTATATTCAAAATAATAGTTGAATGTGTGGACTAGTCAATATTGACTCTTTTGTTTGTTGGTGAGGGCACATGATATCATGAATGATTGGTAATGTTGTAAGCTTCTCTTGTTGGGTGAGTGCGCGAGTTGAGGGTGCTTAGTGGTAACGATTCGACTCTTGAGGTTGGGTGGTTATGGATAGGTTGTTTGTATTGATTGAATTTAAATTGTTATACTTGGGCATGCTTAAAACGGGAAGAATGTAAATTTTTCATGTTCAAGCTTGATTGCTGGCATTGATCATAATCAAGGGTAGAGTGCATGGTTAAAATTTGAAGTGCTCCTCTATAGTTGAGATTTGTACGTAGTTGGGGTATATTTGATAGTCATATTGCTCGAGGACGAGCAAGATTCTAACTGTGGGATGTTGATATTTAGCTTAAAGTATATATATTTATATGTATATTGCCTAATATTTTACTCGTGTTTCGTGGAATTCGGATGTAAAATGTGTTGATTTATATTAATTCGGGGTGTTTTATGAGTAGGAATCATCCGGAAGAAATTAGGGGAGAAAGGTGCGAGATTAGAGCCAAAACCGATTAAAAAAAAGGAAAATTTAGATTTTCAGCGCCACACGCAGGGCTCCACGCCACCGGTGGCACCCTTGGCAGAACATTCACTAAGCCAACGCCAGGGCCAGCATGGGGCGCTGTGCTGGACACTGGTGATAGGAAATTTGTCCAAGTTTTCCTTGAACAAGGTCATTTTGGCTCTAGACCTACCCAACACGTATAAGAGCAAGGCTAAGCTTATTTTAAAGGGGAGACACCACTTTGAAGGGAGAATATACACACGAGAAACATTAGGGAGAGAGAATATCTCAGTTTTTTCATCTTTTCTTAGTATTTTAAATTATCCAACACTTATGAAATTTTTTGATATTATCATGAATGGCTAAAACCCATCATCCCGGGGTTCTGATTTAGCCATGAATATTGTTGTTTAACGTTGACTTAACCTTTATTACAATTCACTAATATATGGCTATTTCTTCAATTATGTGATTAATTGCTTAATTGTCTGGCTAACAGTTAGGTTATATTTACTATATATGCTATGCTTGGGGAAATCATGATTAGATTAGAGAAAAATTGAAGCGAGCACAATCTTAACTTTGGGGGGGAGGGTAAGGATTTGTGGTTAGGATAGGAATATACCTAGTCGCCGTGCTGAATTAAATATTGTAATCTTAATGCGTTCTTAATAGATTAATTTCATAGGAATATAGGCGTTAATCTATTTTTAATATGCGAGTAGTACTTTGGGAGAAGGCTATAAGAACAATTATTCGATTAATCAGCATCCACAAGTGAATTGTATGAACAGGAGAGTTAACTATAACACAATAGGATTGGTAAATCGATTACAATGCTAGAATAGTTGTCTCTACTGAATTCACAACAACCATTTTATTGTTTGATAATTTAGTTTCTACTTAGAATTATTGTTTATTGAATAACAATCTTGTGAATTTAGTGGATAGTTGATATAGGTCTCTGTGGGTTCGACACTCGACTTATCATTTTATTACTTGTATGACCACGTATACTTGCGTGTGCATTTGAGAGAAACAAATATCATGTTTAGCTCGTTCACATATCAAGAATTTAGGCATACTTTTCATATATAACAGCTAAAGCCCAACACAAATAAAATATTTCGTTTATCTGCTAGCATGAGAAGTAAATCTCTACGCTTACATTTCAAGTATATATGTCAAATTAACAATAACACGGTGGAGCCATCAAGAATAATCACACTTAGAACTGTATGGGTGCCTAGCATAACTGCCTATCATCAAGCACATATATAAAACATTGTTCCTATGCCTGTGCCCACTGGTGGTATATTAGACTCCGGAGGGGCGGATACTAATTTCATCCACAAATCGACACTCTATTCACCAAATCTTATTCTCCAATAACATAACCTTAAATTCTAAAATTTCACTTTAAATTCACATACGCTGGGTGTAATAATCAACGGGTAATTAATATTTCTCATCAAAACTGATTAAACGTCACTTACCTCTTCAATTATAGCAAAATGTCTCCCAAAAGTCGCCCTTAGCCGAGTTCGAAAACTCGCAAAATGAGAAAACGCTCAAACCCTTCAAATACAAGACTTGCAAGTGATTATGCATCTGCGGTACCTCGGGTGCGGTCCAAACATCGAATCTATGCTTTTCCTTCAGCCTCCAGCCTTTCGCATTTGCGGACCATCCTATGTATTTGCGCGTCCTCTTCTGCGGACACCTTCCGTACATGCATACGCGCATGTGCGCACACTTGTCTGCATCTGCAGACGTTCTCAACCAGCCTCATATTTGCTCCTGCGACACGAAGGGCGCACTTTCGGCTTCGCATCTGCGGACCCAGCCTTACCCGTTTCTACGATCATGCAGCCGCTTCTGCAGCCTCGCACCTGTGTCCTAATCCTTGTAGGTGTGATTGCACCATACTTGAAACCTTCAGCCATTCTTCTACGTCCAAACATGATCCATCTACCATCTGAAACACACCCGAGGATCCCAAGACCCCATCCAAATATGTCAACATGTCCTAAAATACGATATGAACTTACTCGAAACCTCAAAGCACATAGAATAACACCAAAATCATGAATCACACATCAATTTAAGCCTAATGAAACTAATGAACTCCTATCTTTCAAAACTTATGCCGAATCACATCAGATCAACTCCGAATGATCTCAAATTTTGCATGCAAGTACCAAATAACAATGAACCAATTTTTACTTCCAAAACTAAAATCCGAACCTGAAATCAACAAAGTCCACTCTCGATCAAACCTCTCAACCTCAAACCTTTAACTTTCCAAATTTTTTCCAAAAAATACCAAATCAACTTACGGACCTCCAAATCAATATCCGGACATACGCCTAAGTCCAATATCGTTATACGAAGCCATTGGAACCATTAAAACTCCATTCTGGAGTCGTCTACACAAAAGTCAAACTCTGATAAACTTTTTCAACTTAAGCTTCCAATCTTGGGACTAAGTCTCCCAATTCACTCCGAAACAATACCGAAACCAATCCAACCACCCTAGCAATTTCCATAATCAAAAATGAGCATAGAGGAGGCAATACATAAGGTATCAGGGCTCCAATACACAAAACAACTAGTCGGGTCGTTATATTCTCCCTCTCTTAAACTAAATTTCATTTTCGAATGGGTCTATAATCATACGTGGAGTCTCAAAAAGGTGAGGATATCTAGTCCGCATCTCCTGCTCCGTATCTGTAATGACCCGGCCGGTCGTTTTGCGTTATCGGACCCCGTTCCCCTAAATGAAACTTCCCATAGCAGCTTTTTATGACTTATGACTTGCCGGAACTGGTGGTCCAGGATTCGGAGGTGTTTAGAGTGCCACGGGAACAATTGGTTCATTAAGGTTGGCCTTTAAGGCCAGATTTGACTTCGGTCAACATTTTGGGTAAACGACTTCGGAATCGAGTTTCGTCGATTCTAATAGCTTCGTGTGATGATTTTGGACCTGGACGTATGTTCGGAATGGGTTTCTGATGACCGGGGAGCGTTTCGGCGCCCAATATTGAAATAAGAAGTTCCTTAAGTTCCTATTGTGGTTTTGGACGTGTTTTTGTGTTATCGAGGTCCGAACGGAATTCTGAGATCAGGGATAGTTCCGTTATGTCATATATGACTTGCCTGACTCCGGTGTTGAGCGCCATCATGACCTGTGTTGAATTTTGGATCGTGACAGTATCCCAATTAGCCTCCTCGACCGACTGACTTCTCCCATGCACATTCATTGATGCTATATTCTTTAACCTCAATTTTCAAACATGCCAGTCCAATATGTGTTACGTTATCTTCGTCCAGTGATCACTCACGTTGAGCTTGATGACAGTCCCTAATTATATATATTGAGCCTCTAACTAATTAATTGAAGAAAGACTTCCGACAAAACTAGAACTCTGATTCCTCTAACTTAAAAAAAAAATAATCTCTAACTGAAAATTCACAACAACTCAAACTCTATATCACTAAATCCAGCTTTCAAGGAAGTAATATAGATACTCTTGTTGCATGAAGAGGTTTCGTGAGGTCATTTACTTAGCCCACGTACTATTCATGCCATCTTGAGAGTTTTACGAAAATAAAGCATCCCACTCGAATAATTTTGTCCGAAGTGCATATATATAGGTAGTTTCGATCCCTTAAATTGCCTCAATCAATTAATTGTCGTTGAATTAAGAACTGAAACTTTACGATAGAGGATTTTGCATGCTATATCTTATCAAGAAGATACGCAGAGAGACTAGTCTACTTGTTTGTCAAGATCTAAGATTGGCCTTACAATTAATTCATGGATTTTCCCACTAAGCTTGAGCATCTTGTTGTGTTCTTTCTCATTATAATTCCCACCCTATTTGGTATGAAAGGCTAGTGTAATTGTGACATTTATCCCCTCTTTTTTTCTGTTGTGTTAATTACCTAAATCAAGTCTTTTATCTTGTGCGAAGTTAAACTGCGCATATTTTGTTGGCACTTAAAGTCATTTTATTCCATTTTCTCTTCAAACAGGTTGGGAAAACATAGATGGAAACAAACTTTATGTTGGAGAATTTGACAAAAAATTGAAAGCTACCGGAGGGGAGAAAATACAACTAGACTTTTGCAAGCATGTTGCTCGCTGTAAAACTGGAAGCCCTTGCTATTTCTGTTTAATCATGGGCAGAACTGATTGCTATTATACAATGCAACTTTGTGAGCAAGGATGTCC
>ML436577.1:0-39941 GCA_005239525.1 Nicotiana knightiana
CCTGGGATGATGGTTTCATGGCCCATCTTTATGGGATGATGGATTTGCAGTTGCGCATAGGAGAACGTCCGACGTCGGTTGATGAAATGGAAGAGTAGGATCACAGGTATCCACTCAATGCGAATGCTCAACAGATGATAGGAGCAGGTGATGGGTACAGGCTCCCAGAGGATAAAGATATAAACACACCGGATGATTCCGAGGTAGACTTGATGAACTCGGATGAGGATGATGATGGAGACGATGAATGTGAAGAGGAACGGAGACCGTCCGATGATGATGAGGATGAATGACCAGGGAGTATCTTGCACTCTGTTTTATTTGTTGCTTTGTACATATATGATGCACTGTGGACAGTGCATGAACTAAGTGTGGGGTGATGTAAATATATTTGTGTGAATTGTGTTGTTTGTGCTTTATTTTGTTTAAGTTGTAGATGTTATAGTTTGTTTACTTCGTCTATATGTTTTTATGTTTTGTTTATTTTTAGCTTTTATGTTGTGTTTTATTGTTATAGTTTGTTTGTTTAGTCTACATGTTTTTAGGTTTTGTTTGTTTTTAGCTTTTATGTTGTGTTTTATAAAATATAAAAAATAAAAAAAAATAAAAAAAGAACACTTCCTGACGATGGATCTCCTAGACAATTTTCTTGAGGGAAGTAAGTCTAACAAAAAGACCAAAAAGATTTTTGTTTTAGGTAGTGTAGTAATTCCCCCTTGGTTTTTCTTTGGACCACGGTACTTTTCCAAGGGTTTTTAATTGAACCGGGTGTAGGTAGTTTTTAATATTTAGGAGTAGAAATCATATGGTTAAGGGCTTAATAGGAGCAATATCTCAAAACGTGTTAATTCCTTGAGAATAGTCAATACTTCGGTTGTGACGCTTAGGTTCAATTTTCGACTCTAGAATAAATACCTTAAATCATGGATTCTTAAGATTTGCTTAACTGCTTTGACTGGAGTGTCGTGATAGAGCCAANCGTTTGAATCGATCTTATATTTGAACCTTGTCACCTCTCGTAAGCACTGGAAGTGTATGAAATATGAAACAGTTAAAGTGTGGGGTAGTAGGTTGGTTTGTGAAGGGAAGAATTGAAATAAGGAGAAAGGTGCACGTTTGAAGAAAAAAACATAATAAGAGTCACTTGAAAAAGAAGAAAAAAAAAAGAAATAAATGAACAATTGTGTTGTATTGAAAAAAATATATATGCGGTGACTCTTAGCGTAATTGTGCCTAAAGAAATGTGGGGTAATAACATCATTCTGAAGGTGGAATTTGGCTATATTGAGTTTGAGGTTAAACGGTAAAGTTATGTATTAAAGTGCTTAGGGAGGTGTAGTCACTCTTATATCCATATGTATCCTACCCGTCCCGCAGCCTACATTACAACCAAATTAATGTCCTACTTGATCCTAGACGGAATGAGCTCAATTAGTAGAGTATTACACTACGGGCAAGCCTATGGTACGTCTTGTGTGGCATATGAATGTTTTATTTCTGAGAGCGAGTGAATTCTTTTGATCTTGAGTTCCTAAGTGTTCTTAAATTTTATTGTGTGAGGAAATAGCTTTTTGATTTGGTGAGGGCACATGATTCATGACAGAAAGGTAATGTTGTTGACCTCTAAGTTAGAGTAGTTAGTGAATTGTGAATAAAGAATGGTACTTGTGAGTCGATTATTCAGGCAAGGATGTCACATCTCTGGTATAACGTGTTAAGAGATTTGCTTAATAAGTTGTGCACATGAGTGTAGTTTGATTGCTCGAGGATGAGCAAAGGTTTAAGTGTGGGGTCTTGATGCGAGACTAAAATGCATAGTTTAATATGTAATATACCTTAAATTTGAGGTACGTTAATAATAAAAATACACTTTTTATGTGCTTAATGGAGTTTATTTCATGTGTAGGTGAATCGGAGATGGAAACGGAGCTAAAGGGATGCGAGTACGTCGAAAAATACGCGAAAGGAGACACCCGGGCGATAGCCGGGCGACAGAGCCCTACAACATGACCCTACCTGGCGTTAGCCAGGCGTTAGGGCTGAAACGTCAGCCCTACCCTGGCGTTAGGGCTGAAACGCCAGCGCTAGCCTGGCGTTAGCCAGGCCTTTGGGTCCAAACGCCCGGGGTTTCCAGTTTCGGCCAAATCCGAGTTTTGACGAGTTTAAGTGTTTCCCAGTCGAAATAGAAGTCCCCTACACGGTTAGGGTTCGCCTTAAACATACAAATAGACTCCTAAAACACAACTACGAGAGATTTGGAAGGCATGAAAAGGATTCAACAGAAGAAAATCATTGGAGTGCCAAAACATTGATTTCTACCTCTAGTATTCATTACTTTGTATTTACATTATGCAATTTCTTTTAGTTTTGATTTTCAATAACATGAGTAGCTAAATTCGTTAGTCTAGGGTTTTGGTAGAACCCGTNTGAGCTCTCGATTAACTCTTCCTATTTATTATGTATCTACTTAAGAGAGAGTGAATATTTAGGTAGTTATTTTGGAACAACACCACTCCCGGAAGACGAAAGTCATAACCGAGGGTTTAGAGGTTAGATTAGAGATAACGATACCTCGGGTGCAATCTAAAGTGAACTGTATTGCGATGTAGCTAGCGTAACTTGCGAGAGTGCGTTTAGTAAATTATCATAATTACTTGAGAGAGATTTATGAGAGTTAGAGCGTTCATGATTGATAGAGANAGAGTGCGTTTAGTAAATTATCATAATTACTTGAGAGAGATTTATGATAGTTAGAGCGTTCATGATTGACAGAGATAGCCAATTAAACTATAAGACATATCCAAGGAAGAATTCACCAACGGGGGAAACCATAACCGTAGACCCTTTATTATCATTGTTTACATTATATTGTTAGTTAATTGCTAATTTATTATTTTGTTATTAGATTTAGTAAACATCACCAATGGATATTCAAAAGTCTTGAAAAAAGTGATTAAGTAACAGTTATGTATTTTATAGACAAAATTGATACGTAAATTCCATGTGGGATCGACTTTGGGCGTAATACGCCAGATTATATTTGCAGCGCCCGTTTAGTCTTTCTATAATACAAAGTTGAGCGTGATCACCAAACATCTAAAGCTCTGAGGGACAAACTCAAGTAAGAACATCTCGGAGAACTGATCCCAAGTAAGTGAAGCTGCCTCGTCCGGGATACTAAGCTCAAAATCATGCCATCACTAATAAGTTTCTCCCCTCACCTAGAATGCAGTGAAAGAAACCCCACTCGTCTCCACAATACCCATAGTGCGGAGAATGCGATGACACCCCTTGAGAAAACCTAGGGCGTCATCTGAAGCTAGTCCACTGTACTTAGGTGGGTGGTACTTCTTGTACCTCTCAAGTCTGAGCGGCTCTGCCTCAGGAACATCTATCCTAGTCTCATGCTGAGCTGGAGGTGCTGGGGGCATAGAATATACTCTGGAACTTACCCAATATGAACCCTCTACTTAGGAGTACGGGCTACAGGGGTTTGTGTCCCTCCCCCGGCTTGTGATGTAGCTGGAGCTATCTGGAGTAGTCTTGCCTGAGACAGAGTACTGAAGGCACTCATGAACTGGGCCAATGTCTCCTGGAGGTCTGGAGTAATAGTAGGGACCTCTTGTGGCCTTCCAGCTGGAGCTGTTGAGGGCTCGTCTGCCTCTGCTCTAGCCGGTGCTCGGGCTGCACCGTGTGCTCATCCGCTGCCCCAGCCCCTGCCTCTGGTGGCTCCGACTGGAGGTTCGGGTGCCTGGTCATCAGTACGTCCAGTACTCGTACGAACCATTTACAAGCAAGAATAGAATAGAGTTCAAGAATTTGATGACAGTAACTAGCACGATAAGGAATTCCAAATAATTTGCTTGTTCTTAACAGTTACATAGCCTCTCGAAGATAGATACGGACGTCTTCGCACCGATCTGCGAGACTCTAATAAATCAGCTTCTGACTTATGACTCCTATGAACCTAGAAGCTCTGATACCAACTTGTCACAACCCGTTTTGCCCTCCAAAAGGTATCGTGACGGCACCTAGTCTCTACGACTAGGTAAGCCTAAAATTTGCGTAAAATAACAGAATCAATAAAATAAAGACAGAAAAGAACTCAAGTAGATATAACAAAGCTGCTTAGCATATACACTTTCACTTCCCAAAAAACGAAATGTCATGATAGTCACAAGATCTATACTAAATGTAGCTCTATACAATGAAACAGTTGAAAATACATAAGTTATCTATGCTTATACTATAGTAGAAGGGGACTCGTGGCATTCTGCAGATGCAGCAGAATTACCTCGCCGTCTCCTGGCAGTTGCTAGAACGAATCCTAGCCACAATACTGGGTGCTCGTACCTGGATATGCATATAGGGAAAACATACGCAGGAAAAGGCGTGAGTACTCCACATTCGGTACTCCGTAAGTGCAAAGCCTAACCCCAGCCAAGTAGTGACGAGGTCAGGTTGAGGCTCTACTGAGTTTTTAAAACAAGTCAATATAAATATAAAATAGTGAAACATAGATAAGCAATGATAAACACGATTAGTGGAAACTGGAAGAATTTATAACAGACAGAAAGCCCTCGGCTCAGCACAACATATATTTCAACTGTAAATGTGCAATGCAGTACAAGGGGAAAGTTCCCGGATCTTAGTACATAGTCCCAATTTAAATATGCTATGCAGTACAGGGGGAGAGCTCCCGGATCTCTGTCTGTAGTCCCAATTTAAATATGTATTTCAGTATAGAGGGAAAGCTCCCGGATCTCGGTCTGTAGTCCCAATTTAAATATGAAATGCAGTACAGGGGGAAAGCTCTCGGATCTCGATCCGTAGTCCCAATTTAAATATGCAAAGCGGAAGTATGTCAGAAACGGCTTAATTAAATAGTCCAGGAAAAACAACATGCAAGAATAGAGTAAAGCTACCTAAGCATGGTGCAACTAGTAGCAAATAAGAGGAAGTCAAGTAAGGATAGGTAGGCATGCGTACTCCTAAGCTAACTATTAAGTTAAGACATGAAACAATAATATAGGAATGAAAATTAGTGATTTCGTGGAAGTAAAAATTGAATTTTAGCAACAATGACCCGTGTACGCACTCGCCACCTTACATACACGGTGTCCGCGTAACAAAATCATTATAAAAATGCCTAAGGGGAAGTCCCCAACACATAATTAGGCAAGCCACTTACCTCGACTGCACTAATCAACTCAATACCACGCTCTTGCCACCAGTATCTGACTCCGGGTGGCCCAAATCTATTCAAATTGATTGCATAATGTAAATATCACTTAAAGGGAACAAAATCGCTAATTATTTCTATGCTAATACGCGAAATTAGGAAATTCGCCCAAAAATTCCCCCGGGCGCGCGTCTTGGAATCGGGTAAACTTTATAATTCCCGAACACCCATTCGCTCATGAACCCACTCGAACATAAAACAACAAAATCCGACGTCTAAATCTCTCTAAAGCCTCAGATTACTAGTTAGGGAAATTATATCGCAATTTCATGGTTTTTCATCCAATTTCATTGATTAGATTCAGGAAATTGATAGAGATTATTGATGTACAAATGGATTAAGGTTAGAAAACATTACCTATGATTCTCCTCTTCATATCCCACTGAAAATCGCAAAGTTCCGAGCTCACAATCGATTTTTGAGTAATGAATTTTAAACCCTCGGATTTTGGTATAACCAGCCCAGATGTTTCGCACCTACGCCACTGGGATCGCACCTGCGGTACCGCACCTGCGGAAAAACAAATCGCAGGTGCAGAAACTCATTAAAAGACCTAGGGTCGCACCTGCGGTGGCTGCGCGCAGGTGCTGCTCCGCACCTGCGGATACTCTTTCGCGTCTGCGAGTCGGGCCAGCCTAAGCTACATTCGCACCTGCGTGCACCCTCTTCACACCTGCATGTCCGCACCTATGGAAATACCATCGCAGGTGCGAGACACCAGGACCAGAATGGTTCAGCTGCTCTTAAAATCCCAAATTCACCCGTTGGGCATCCGTAACAACTCTGAGGCCCCCGGGACCTTAACCAAACCTACCAACTGACCCTAATACCTTGGTCAAACTTGGACGATCCTTAAAAACCCATCTCATAACATTAAAATGATTAATTATGCATAGATTCAAGCCTAATAACTTATAAAATTTCTAGAATTCACATCTGATGCCGAAACACGTCAATACTCATCCGAATGACCTCAAATTTTGCACACAGGTCACAAATGTCATTACGTACCTGCGGTCGCTTTCAGAATTCCATTTCGAGTCCGACGTCATAATTTCACCTATCGGCCGAAATCGCCGAATTTCTAGCTTTCGCCAATTCAAGCCAAAATCTACAACCGACCTCGAAAACACATTTCGAACACGTTCCTAACCCCGAAATCACCCAACGGAGCTAACAGAGTTGACGAAATTCAATTCCGGGTCCGTCTTCACACAAATCTAGCTACTGCCAGATTTTTAAAGCTAAATTCGACATTTATGGACTATGTGTCCAAAATCACCCGGGATTTCATCACTCAACGCTCTGACAAGTTCCAATAACATAAATAGACATGGGAGACGCGGTTAATAGGGGATCGGGGCACTAATTTTTAAAACGACCAGCTGGGTCATTACATATGCGATCACATATTAGGGGGTAGGAAGCCTTATAAGATCGTGTATAGAGTCATGCGAACGCGAAGAGGAAAGTGAGGCTGCCTAGAAAGACCCTTCGCAAACGCGAGGTAAAAAGCGTGAATCCGAAGAATAAGAAGCGAGGCCAAGATGTATGGGGGAGTGTAATTGTGAACGCGATGAAGGATTTTGAGGTAGTAATAAATAACAATTCATTAACGCGGAAGCCAATTAGCAACCACGAAGAAGAACACCAGAAGGCAGATATCAACAGTTCAAAAATAGAAGAAATTGACCCGTAGCCCTCCCAGAACACAACCCAAGGCCCCCGGGACCCCGTATAAATAGACGGACAAGTCATATAACCTAACACGGACTCCCTCGAGGTCTCGAAACACATCAAACAATGAAGAAAGGACGAATCACACCATACATCGAACTTATGAACTTTCAAATCTTAAGACTTCTAACTCATGCCAAAACCTATCAATTCAACCCGGAATGACGCCAGATGTTACAAACAAGTCCCAATTGACATCCCTAAGCTACTCCAAATCTCGGAATCGCATTCCGACCCCGATATCCAAAAAAGTCAACTGTGGCCAAACTTCTCTATTTCCCAAACTTCAAAATTTTCCAACTTCTAGCGAATTGCCTCAAATTACTCTACGAACCCCCAAATAAAATTATGGACGTGCGCCTAAGTCCAAAATAACCATACAGATCTTTTGATATTACCCAAACTCATTCCGGATCCGTTTACTTAAAAGTCCAAATTCCGGTCAAATTACACCGTTTAATCTTCCAAAACTAAAATCCTTCTTCCAATTCGACTCCGGATTATCCAATAACTAAATTCAACTATGCACGTAGGTCGATATCCACAATGTGAAGCTGTTCAAGACCTTACGCCACCGAACAAAGCTTAAATTATCAAAATGACCGGTCGGGTCGTTACATTCTCCCCCTCTTAAAACAAACGTTCGTCCTCGAACGTGCCAAGAATCGCCTAAAAGCCTTTAAGTCAGTGAATGTGCACTTCCAACATACACCTGCGGGTGATCCCACGTCACCATAACCTACCTAAGCCTGATGACACCACCTTAACTACAATTTAGCCTTTCTACCAACACCGATGAGCCTTATAGCCAAAACTCTTACCTTCCATTCATTTCCAAAAGACATGATTCTAAGTTCACCTCTGGCATCCATCCCAACCGGCTACAGCAACTCACATCTACACCCACAAGGTAGGAACAAACAACATAATGCACCACACATAAGCCCTTAATACATCTTTGATCACAATAGTTGCCTGAAATCTACTCAGTACTAGCAATTAGCCTCACACTCGATAGAACTCTGTTTAGCCCTCCATAACACTAACAATGATGCAAGAAACACGAAGGCCTCATAATTAAACACCCGAATAACCAAGAAACGACTAGCACAACTGGGCACACACCCCGCAAGCTAAAACTCAAGAAACACAGAGCAAAAATGACTGAACATGAAAAGATAAACACATAAGGAAACTATCAAGCAAGCCCAACAAGCACCACTCTCTACTAGTACTGACCCACAACCAATATAACAAGGAAAGAATGAAAACATATAAACAAATCATAAGGACCCCATGCTAATAAAATTTCCACCGCGGTACTCAGCCTGGTCCAAACATTTTGAATCAAAAAATAGCACGAGGTTCTCACCCTCAACTTTAAATCACATACCGAATATATATCATACGAATTAGAGACTCCAAACTCAGCTCTACCGATAAAAGTATAACGCTCACTTAACTCATATCTCAATAGGGTATCAAATCACAGCTCGTAACCAAAATACTAGGAAAAATCACATTAACCCTACCATAACGACAACAAGGACTCACTTTTAGTCTCACCACTCTCAATGATGAGTGAAAACAATGATAGACACTAGCTACCACTTATAGAATCTCTAAATAGGAGTAAACACGAAAATAAATTGCAAAGCATGAAACTCACTCATAAACGAAACAACAAATGAGGAAACTCATCCCAACCAGCAAAGCTATAATTAAATACAAATGGTGCCAATCTGTAACAAATCAAAACTTACATGTATGATAACATCCGGCACAACGGCCTCTAGCCTACTATACGAAACACATCAGTGGGTCACACCTCCCCCTCTTGGGCGCCCTCTACTCACCTGAATACGCTGCTGTGACACTCCTGCTTGAATCCTAGGATAATCTCTCACCCTATGACTAGTATCTCCACACTCGAAACAACCTCTCTACTGACGTGATTGTGGGAACTGTGCAATACGAGCAATCTGAGACCCATGACTACCTGAAACTCCATACGAAGCCGGTAATGCAAACTGAACTGGCTGACCCATGAAACCTCTACCGTGTCGTACCCTGCCTCCATAGTAAGGACTAGTAGATCTCTCCGGGCTATGTGGACTCCTCACCTCTATTTCCTCTCTGTTCTGACCTCGTCTGTCCTCCCTCTCGTAGCCCCGCCTGACATCTCTCTCATGATCCAGCATGCCCTAAACTCTGCAAAAAATCCCTACCACCCATTGAAATGAAGCATCCGACTCTAACTCCCGAGCCATGCTGAATCGAATATCACGCTTGATCCCCTCGATGAATCTACGAACACGCTATCTAAATGTATCAACTATGGTAGGTGCATATCTGGCCAAATAACTTAACCTGGCGACATACTCTGATACTGACATAGTGCCCAGGCACAGCTGCTCGAAATTCACGCGCCATGCATCTCGGAGGGACTGAGGTATAAACTCCCTTAAGAAAATCTCTGAAAACTAACCCCATGTAAGTGAAGCTGACTCGGTCAGGCTACCTAACTCATATGCCGGACACAACTGGTAAGACGCTCCTCTAAGCTGGAATGTAACAAAGGCTACCCCGCTCGACTCCACAATACCCGTAGTATGAAGAATGAGATGACACTCATCCAAAAAACCCTGGACATCATCTGTCGCCAATCAACTGAAGGTAGGAGGGTGGTACTTCTTGTACCTCTCAAGTCTAAGTTGTTCTCCTCAGATGTTGCTGCTCTTACCCCGGGCTGAACTGGGACCCCAGACTGTGCTTCCATGACACCTAGAATTTGACCAACATGATCTCTCTACTCTGAAGTGTAGGAGGGGGGAATCTGAGATCCTCCCCCGGTTTGTGAAATAGCTGGTGCACCTGGAATCCATCCTGCCTGAGTCAATGCACCAATCATACTCAGGAACTATGCAAAGGTCTCCTGAAGTCCAGGGTAACAACAGGCGACTTTAGTACCAGTCTACCAATTGGAACTATTGGCGGCTCCTCAAAGGATGCTCTCGAAGGTGACCTAACTGCGGCACGTGCTCCACATAGACCTCAGCCTCTGCCACTAGCGACATCTGTCTCGGGGGTAACATCAATAGGAACCGCGGCCCATGTCCTCACCATATGTGAGATAATGGAGTGATAACTTTCAAACTTCAAGGTCAATAAACTCGTATGATAGGAATAAAAGAAATGGAATTGTCCTAATATTTCTCTAGCCTCTCGAAGATAAGTACAGACGTCTCCGTACCGATCTACAAGACTCTACTAAACTCTTTTATAACTCGTACTACCTATGAACATAGAGCTCTGAGAAACGTGAAATAACACAAAAAGGGATGAATACAACACAAACTAAATCTGGAATGCAAATATACAGCAACGACAAGTAATGACTCAACAACTTCAAATAATTCTACATCAACTTCGTAGTAATCTCCACGAGGTTTTTAACATCTGACAAATCACCATTTACGGGTCCCAATATCCGAACCCTAACACTTTGCATCTTGTGCCCTCATTCAAGTAATAACTGCACGGATGACTTACCTGCCAATTAGGGTCATTTCCACACATATGGTAAGTCCAACAATAGTATCTATAGTCGACCACAACAAGGAACCCTTAACCCGATAATAGTGCTTAATTGTGTGTGTGCTTATGCAAGTGTCCTAAGGGGTAATTCCCCCACACAAGGTTAGGCAAGATACTTACCTCAAAGATGACAACCCGGTACTCTAAACTGGACTTCTCGAGTGTAAAGGCCCCCGGACAGTTGAAAACCAAGTAGAACAACTTCAAAACACACATAAAACTTATAAGGAACTATTCTAGATAATAAAGTTTCGATCTTTACAAAATCTAAATACCGACCCAAAAGACGACCCCCGGGCCCGCACCTCGAAACTTGAAAATTTTTATAAAATACGAACACCCATTCCAAAATGAGTTTAACCTTACAAAAAATACCAAATTCTGATACCATTTCACCCCTCAAATCATGAAATTTAATTTTTGGGAATTTATTCCAACCAACATTTTCCCCAACTAAAAACACAATTTAAATGAAAAAACAAAGATTAAATCATGGAATATATTTGATACTAAGTGAAGAACACTTACCCAATCGAGTTGCTTGAAAAACCCACCAAGAATTGCCAAAAATATAGCTCTACAAGTCAAGATGTGATAAAAATGGTGTAACCCTCGATTTTGGAATATATTCTGTCCGCCCAGATTTTTGTCCATTGTGATCACGAGTGAAGAGATGTGATCTCATAGAAGAAAATATCTATTAGTCCAAAATAAGCTACGCGATCGCGTAATGTCTTAACTGGTCACGTATTAGGGGGTAGGTAGGCTTATGCGATCGCGTATAGAGTCATGCGAACGCGAAGAGGAAAGTGAGGCTGCCCAGAGAGACCCTTCGCGAACACGAAGAAAAGAGGGGCCTACGCGATCATGGGAGTGTAATTGCGAATGCGATGAAGGATTTTGAGGTACTCACAAACAACACTTCCCGAACGCGGAAGGCAGTTCGCGATCGCATAGAAGAACACCAGAAGGCGGAAATCAGTTGTTCTAAAATAAGAGAAATTGACCAGTAGCCCTCCCGGAACACACCCGAGGCCCCCACAGACTCGCTTGAAGTCTCGAAACACATCAAACAATGTAGAAACGACGAATCACACCATTGATCGAACTTATGAACTTTCAAATCTTCAAACTTCAAAACTCATGTCAAAACCTATCAATTCAACTCGGAATGACACCAAATTGTACAGACATGTCCCAATTGACAGACATGTCCTAAATCAAAGAATCGCATTCCGACCCCGATATCCCAAAAAAGCCAAGTGTGGCCAAACTTCTCCATTTCCCAAACTTAAAAATTTTCCAACTTTTGCAGAATTGCCGCAAATGACTCTACGGATCCCCAAATCTAGTCGCGGGCGTGTGCCTAAGTCCAATTTCACCATACGGAGTTGTTGATGTTACCCAAAATCATTGCATATCCGTTTACACAAAAGTCAAAATTCCAGTCAAATTCCACTACTTAAGCTTCCAAAACTAAAATCCTTCTTCCAATTCGACTCGGGATCATCTGGTAACTGAATTCAACCATGCACGCAGGTCGATATCCACAATGTGAAGCTTTTCAAGAACTTAGGTGATCGAACATAACTTAAATTCTCAAAACGATTAGTCGGGTCGTTACAATAACTACTTTATTTTGACACAAAAATGACTTTTTATATTTTTATAATATTAAGTAATCATTTTAAATCATTTTCAGACACATATAACATTTTTCATCATTTTTTAACTATTATTTATAAATTACTTTATTAAATTAAATCGGTATTTAAAGTATAGCCCCTTTTAATTAATTATTATAACCCAATACCCATATCCCAAACCTAATAACCTTGATCCAGTAAACCGACCCAGAATAATTCAATCCTAGTTGATCTGAGAAGATCAATGGTCTAGGATCAACCTTCCATTTTTAATTACACCCAAACCTAAACCCTATCCCCCCCCCCATTTTTCCAAACCTGCCGCCCTTCCACCCCTTCTCTTCTCTCTTCTCTCTCACCCCTTTCTAACCCTAGCCCACTGTCACTAATATTCCCTTGATTCATGGCGTTCTCCTTCGATTTCAAGCCTTATCCGGCCCCCTCTCTCTACTGGTTGTTTGATTTTCATACTACCTAAGGATAATCTCAAGAGATTCTAACCAGATTTAGTTCAAAAATCTCTCATTTCTCGATTAACCCGTCAATATTCACTCTGGTGTCTGTGAGTACTAATACTTTCTCGTTTTTAGTTTCAATTCTTTGGTTCAAACAAGATTTGATTCACGTTTGTTTATTTTTTTATGTACCTAACTACTTCTGGCTAAATCCGTTTAGATCTCTTTAGATCTGATGCGGTTTTGAGTTTTTTTGGTATTTTCTCTTAAGATTTTTCTATATTTACTATTTTTGTTAACCGATTTCATTTTTCCTAAAAGCTAGGGTTTTGACGTGTAAAGGGGTTTCTGCAAAAATGGTTAAACGCTTACATTCTTCAACTCTGGTTTTCTTCTTTACTATTTTGATTGATTTTTACTTGAGTTTCATCTCTATGTCTTTGATATACCTTGGCTTTTTCAATTACTCGGCTGTTCGTTATAATGTTTTCCCTGTTTACCTCAACTCTGTCAATTAAAGTGATTAATTTATGTACTTGCCTAATTAGGGTTTGAAATAATGCTTTCCTTTAAAATCGATATTTCCTTATCGGATTTTTTACATATTCTTTCTTTATGTGTGATTAATAATTGGTACTACTTTCCTTAGTTCCTTTACTGGCCCAATTTCTGTTCTTTGATTATTAGGGCTGACTTATAATTGGTCTCTGGACTTACTGCTTAACTTATTTAGACCTTAATCTTATCTGCTGATTTACTCCGTGCGAGATTCTCCTTAAATTAAGGGATACTTACTTGATTCTGCCTGTTAATTGATCTATGTTAACCCTAATTGATTGATCAACTAATCTTTGTACCTTATTTGTGTGTCATTGCTTTTCATACCTTATTTGGTCTTACTGTATTATATGCTATAAAATCCTCTCATTGTTCTGATTTCAAATGCACGCTGAGACTTAAACACTGACTAAGAGACTTACACTTATAGACAATCACACTTTACAACTTCTTTACTGAACAACTCTTACAATTCAAAAACTCTCAAAGCTTTATGATCTCTCACAAACTTAGGTTCTTTCTATTATTCTGATTTGCTGCACACTTTAGCTGGCTGAAAGCCAAGTCTAGACTCTCTAGATTCAAATTGCCATTACATCATGTTTACTTTCTTCTCAACTGGTATGTTTTAACTCATGTTATCTTATTAAATTCCATATACTTATTTGGTTAGTTTATTTCAAAACTCGGCATGTTTCTGCTTGATTTATGATTCCTGTTTAATTCTTTCTCAACCGGTATGCTTTAGTTCTTGTTATCCTATTCAATTCTATGTGCTTATTTGGTTAGTTTATTTCAAAGTATCAACATGCTTCTAATTGCCATATGACTATGTGATTCTACTTAGTGATATTCTTAAGCTAAGTTATCATATTCTACTATGTGATTCTCAACTGGTAGGCTTTAACTCCTGTTATCCTATTTATGTCCTATGTATTTATTTGGTTAAAAAACCTCAGCATGCTTCTATATGAAGTAGGCCCATATGACTTCACTTAGTGATAATGCTAACTAGGTTATCTCTAATAATGTGAAACCTTGTCTAATTCAGTTGCATGCTCTCTGTTTGAACATGACTAGATATTGCAAGCATGTAATTAATGTGTAACCAATTCTATCTGTAATTCGATGTCTTTTTTGATTCACTTAAACACTAGTATGAGTTTCTAGTCTGAACAAATACCAACTTGCTGCAGCCATGTGCTGAACATGGATTCTGTTTGTTTCTAAGTGGAGTTTTCTTTGCAGTCCTGTAGTTTGAAACTTTTTGGCTTCTGGAAATCAAACTGTTTTCTAAAAACTATTCCATTACCCTTTATGTACTGTTTTCAAACTTCTACTCTTAGTTATCTAGGTTCCTACCACCCCCAGTGTGAGCACGGCCTAGGGTCCTTGGGACTCCTCCAAACTCTGGCACATTGGGGATGGTCTTCCCATCTTGTATGAACTGTTTTCTTTAAGTGTGGTCTTGGTGTGAGCACTATCCGGGGTCCCAGAGGCCCTTGGGAACTTTGACACACTAGGAACCTAATTCTATGTGCCGTGGACGGATCATCCTGTATACTTCAAACTTGCTTTGAAGGTCTGGTTCGCAGGTTTATATTGGCCTATGAAGGCTCCCTATAGTGTAATGGATATCATTATGTAATTTATTCATTATTGGTATGTAATAATGTAGTAATCTCTTTAATAAACATATATGGTGTTATTACTAAAGCTGGGGGGGGAGGGGGGTATATATCTTTGTTTAAAACTCGGGCAGAAATCATGCTTATAGATTATTGTGTTGATTCCTTATGTGCATGCTACTGTTCATTTAGAGATCTTGGCCTTTAGGATTTTCTTCTGTCTATTTGTGACGCTGCATTTTAATATGTTTGGCATGCTAGAGACATTGCCTATATGTTTTTATGTCAATTCTACATTCCCTGAGACTTATACATCTCCCAATCTTAATGTGCATTATTGATCCAGCATATACGATCTTATTTGTGTAAATTAACAAACTTACCTGGTAATATGTTTAAAATTTCTGCCCACAAGTGATTAATAGATATCATGCCTATAGGATATAAAAATTATTATCTATTTAGATACCATGTGCATAGGAACAAAAGGTATCCGTTTCAAAATCTAGAGATCATGTCTATATGATTTAAATTAATAGATATCATGCCTACATGGTGAAATCAGTTTGTAAACTTAGAGATCATGTTCATGAGTTTAATCAAGTCAACACTTAGAAATCATGTCTATAGGAGCTAACTAATTCTATAAAATTAGAAAGCATGCCTATAAGGTCTAAAAAGACAAAATCTGTCTTTACGAGTTAAATTTAGTAAGTCGCTTAGAAACTATGCTATAGGTCTATAATTAACAGTTGTAGATGCCATCCCTATAGGATTCTGCTCATATTGTCACTTAGGCAAACTTGTAGGGTTATTAAGAATTCTGGGCCTAACAATTGTGACATCTTGTTGCCTGAAATGTGCCCAATACTCGTTTTAATAAATTGTTGTCTTATATTCTGTTCTGCTCACCTAGATATCCTGCCTATTAGATCCTAAACCAATAAAGTTGATTGATTTAGTTGCTTGCATTTGTTGTCTACTTGTGGATGTTAATATGAGTCCTTATTTGCCCTTTATATGATAGTCCTATCTGAATTTTGTTTGTCGCCTAGCTTTTCTCATTTTAAGCAACATAGGTCAGTCTAGAACATAACTAAATAGAGGTCCTAAACACCTCCATGACCACAAGTAGGGGACGGTTGGTGCACGCATAAGGCACAAGTTATAAGCTGTTAGAAATCTTAGGTAATAACTGAAAGATAATAATTGGGTAGTAAAGGTGATGATGACCCATGAGCTAATACTATAAGTAGCACCCCAACTTGGGGAAAGTTACCAAGTATTGCATGTAAATGATACTATAGGCTAAAAAACCTAGGACCCTTTTAATCTTGTTTAAAGTGATGTATATTTGTGTGAATTGCTTTATTTGCCTTTAAGAGTAATTCGCTGAATTATGTTCTGCCGGGACCCACCTTTGTGGACCTCTAGGGTTGCCTAACAGCTTTGTAACACCCCATATTTTCGTACGTGGAGGTACGCCACAAGTAAATTGATGTAAGATCGGAAATGAAATGTTACATCCCACATTTTTTTACGCTGAACTTTCATCGTAAGTTAATCGACATGAGTTCGGGAATGAGACTGATTTTTGGACTATAAGTATCACGCCATTTAAAACAAGGGATAAGTGAATTTGGGAAGGTGAGAGGATAAGCAAATAAAAAAAATGAACGAAATGAGTTTCGTCGAAGTTTGGTATTTTGGAATAAAATATAACCCGCTAAAATATCTAGTATTTATGGACTAGTACCATGCAAGGTAACGTATGACCATGGTATTATGATGTATTAATTATACTCAAAATAAGTAGAATTTTAAGTAATTTGAGATAATTTTTAATTACACGGATAATTGACTAATTACCAGGTAACGGGACATTACATAATTAACTAATAAGGGAATAAAGATTTATAATTTCAACGTGGCAGCAAGAGAGATAACCAAGCATATGACTAATTAAATCATATAAAGATAGGGTCCACCTAGCATCTACGTGTAAAACACTAAATCCCTAAAGGTGTATGTAAAGGTTTGGTTTCTTTTAAAAATTTCATCTCTTTTAAAAGTTTATTTCAATTTGGGCATAGATCAAAGCTGAAATAAAGTCTTGCCTCCTCATTCTTGATATTCAATATCAAGTACGCTAAGCTCATCCAAAAAGAAAAGGCTTCCAACAAAATTTTTCAAATAGTTCTAACGAGAATTGTTAGAATCGTAGCAACGTAAAAATTTTACGGTTCTGAATGAATACGGTACACTATTTTCCAAGAATATTATACGGCTTTTTCCCTATTCTAAGTATGTTTAGGCTATCCCTTCTTTGTTTTTGGAATGATCTATATGGCACGAAGGAAACGAGCGAGACGCACCAGTATCAACCCTTTAGTATCCAATTTTAAAGAGAACAACTCCACATCTTACTAGGCAAGTTTGGGGACAATCTTGCATGTAATTCAACTTTCGACAAAAAAGGAAACTTACATGTAATTTGGCTAATGACTATATGATCGGTGGCATACGGATTGCTCAATACCTTAAGATTCTAAGAGGAATCTTGTCGGTTATTGCATATCAAATATAGTCATTCAAGTGTAAAATCAAAGTTAAATGGCTTTTCACCATATTAACATTTCTCAGCATGGGTATATTCTCTCTTCCTGTGTAACTGATAGATCTTGAAATTCCTCCACCTTATTCTTGATTAGCCTTATTTGGTGTCAGTATTGTAATCAGCCTTAATTTATACATGAAGTTTGCAAGCTCAATATGTTTAATATCAAGACTAGTGGATTAAGTTCCATAAATGACTATATTCATAGAAGTGTTAGAGATGTGTATGTTCCTGATTCCCCATATGTCATATTATTCTATCCTCTGCTCATGGGTCTCAAAAATACGTAAATTATTAAAGTTTATTTCATAATATTAATCAGAGGCATAATGGTCTTATGACGTACCGAAAGATTTTATTAATGTATTTCATATGCATTTTATGCATTCATACATGCCCATTGACCCATGAATAGATGGCGTTATGTACCCGTGTATATATGTATATATATGTATATGTATATGGGATATGTGAAAGGTTATGGTGTTATATACGCACCACTACCTGATCAGCTGGTATACATTGATAATTTGCCCACAGTGGCCGAGAAAATAAGATGGGATGCCCTCAGAGGCTTGATGATGTTATGTACATGCAAACCTATGCATTACATGACATTTATACTCATATGCATGACATTATAACTTTTTCATGATATACATAGCTATCCAGACTTACAGGTTAAGTCCTTTACTCCATGTTTCTTCCATGTCCTTTATATACTGATATACATGCCTTACATACTCGGTATATTATTCATATTGGTGTCCTTTTGTTGGGGACGCTGCATTCTGGCTTGGAGGTATAGATAATCAGCTTAACGAGCTCTCATAATAGACGAGATTGGCATTCAGCGGAGGATCAGTAAGACTCCACCTCATTTGGAGTGTAGTCGAGTCTATGACTCATCGTGTCAGAGTTTTGCTACACACTTATAGGTGGGCCGTGTTGGCCCATGTTATTGAATGGGTTTTGAAGATTGAAAAATATTGATAAGATGAACCAGGTCCATCAAATGATATACACCTGAACGGAGCAGTTGACTCAAGAATCGTACAAGCATAGGAGATATCAGTGATTGCTTAGTATCAAAGAACTAAGAGGATGTATCCTAATACGAAAATATTGCAATCTTATGTAGATGAAAGAAGTTGAATTCAGCAAGGATACAAACGATGGAAGAAAGTTGAGTTTGATAAGAGCTTTTTCTCCTATGTAGAATCGGACAAGAACTCAACTAAATTTGTAAATACTCAAAGTATTACTACTGAAAGATATGACACAAAAGACACAAAAAGGGCTAAATTGAATCAAGTTCTGTAAGAAAAATTCCCCGGTTATTTGCAAGAAGAAGTATTGCGCAAAGGCTGCAATTCAACTAGAAGAAATAGTTCCATCTACTTATCATTGAAGCAATTAGCTATAGGTACACACTGTTCAAGTTAAAGTTAGTTTGACGTCTGTAGAAATTGGCTATAGGCTAGTTGATACAAAGAGGATTAGAGTTAGTCCTGGGATTACAAAAGAGTTTATTTTGTAAGTCCGTTTGGCTTAGAGTTTTTAGTGAAGTGTTTGAGAAAATCCTACTGAGGAGTAGGTCGTGGTTTTTCACCTTTTCAGCCAGGTGTTTTCCACGTAAAAATATATGTGTCTTATTAGAAGAACCAGGTTCTTCTTATTAGACAACACTCGAAAATTGGGTACTGCACAATTAACTTATAATATTCTGTAGTATTGACGTCTAAAACATCAATTGGTATCAGAGCGGGTTATCCTTGAAATGGCTAACACGTTGGAAAAGATCAAGATGAGTGCACCACCTAGGAACTGGGAAGGTCAATCAACTGCAAGACCACCACTCTTCAATGGCCAGTACTATTCTTGGTTGAAGAATAGAATGAAGGACCACCTTATTAGACAGGACAATGAACTCTGGGACATAGTCACTGATGGACCACTTGTAACAATGACGAAAACTACTGAAGGTGAAGATGTACCTAAGACTAGGGCTGGCTGAATGACTGAAGATCTAAAGAAATGGGAGAAGAATGCCAAAGCAAATAAGTGGCTAGTGTGTGGATTAGGACCAGATGAATACAAGAGAATCCAAAGCTGAACAACTGCCAAAGAAATCAGGGATACTCTACAAGTAGCTCATGAAAGAACAACTCAAGTGAAGAGGTCTAGAGGTACACTACTATACTCTCAGTATGAAAACTTCACTATGAAAGAAGGAGAGACAATTCAGGAAATGTACACAAGGTTCACAACCTTGACAAATGAACNGCCTATCTCCTGGGAAATCAAGATCACTCCTATCCAATAATCCAAAAATATGGCAACCCTTAGACTGGATGAGCTGATTGGAAACCTCATTGCCTATGAACTCAGAAGGCAAACCATGAAGATGGATGCCCTAAAGAAGGACAGAAGTCTAGCACTGAGGATCACTGAGGGAGCTGGTCTGGAGGAAGATGAGATTGCCATGATAACGAAAGAATTCAGAAACTTTCTCATGAGGAATACGGGCATCTCCAGGGGAGGAAACTCCAAGAAGGCAAGGGCACCAGAAAGGTCAGCTAATGAGAGATGCTATAAATGTGGAAAGACTAACCATCTCTTTCAAAAATGTCCTCAGTGGGAAGTAGAGTGGAAAAAGGAAAGATATGATAGAAGGAACATTAGGAAGGAACAGGTTCAACCCAAGACAAACACAAAAAAAGCTATGGTTGGTCCTTGGGGGGAAAGTTCAGATGAAGAATCAGAAAATGGTGAGACAAAAGATCGGGCTCTCATGGCAATTGGAAAATATGATGAGGAGACTTATGAAGAACCAGAGGTAACTATCTCGCAACTTAAAACTAAAATAAAGTTTTTATCCAAGGAGAAGCTCTCTGAGTTGCTACTTGACTTCATAGATGATTCTGAGGAAACAACCAAATAGAAGGATCAACCATCTAAAGAGTGTGCAATGCTAAAAGAAAAATGCATGGACCTGGAGATAAGGGTCAGTGAATCTGAAAAGAAAAACGCTGCTTTGATGAACCAGGTTCATCGACTCTAAAAGTAGATTCTAGAGCTAAAATCTGAAAACTTAAAGTTAAAAATAGGATCCAGTAAAAAGGTGGTTGATCACTCTCATGTCATGTTAGAATAAAACATAGGAAATTAAAAGACAAGACGTATGCCAAGGACGAGAAAATAAGAACTCTTAATGAACAACTTAGCAAAGTCAAACATGAACTAGATCGAACCTGTAAATGGAATAAATCCTCTGACGCCCTGATATGACTTCAAGAAAATCACAGTAGCAACATAAGAGGGATTGGTTTTTGGAGTCAATTGCCTAAGTGGGACCCGAAAAGAAAGTATCTCACTCTCCCTGTAAATAAAATCTGCACCCATTGTGGGAAGACTAGCCACTATAAATATGAGTGTGCTGTAAAAGAGAAGGCCAGTCAGAAAAATGAGAGATTCATTAAAAGGAAAAACTGGCTACCAAACTGGGCCAGAATAGATTTGATTCATGCATTATCTCATAGAAAAGGACCCAAACTAGTTTGGGTTCTTAAAACTAAACCCTTATTTCCTTTTGTAGGTTCAACTGAGAGGAGGCAGCCAGATTTGGTACTTGGATAGTGGCTGCTCAAAACATATGGCTGGGAACATGGAACAGTTCCTTTCACTTGAAAGTATCAAAGGAGGAAATGTTTGTGAGGCATTAGCCAGGGGTAAGCAGTTAAGGTCCTCTTTCAAAAGTAAGAAAATGGTCATTACAACCAAGACGTTGGAACTGGTTCATATGGATCTATACGGTCCTATGAGAACTTGAAGTAGAGGTGGTAAGAGATATGTGATGGTGCTAGTTGATAATTTTTCAAGGTTCACTTGGACCTTATTCCTATCATCTAAGGATGAAGCATTTGATATGTTCACCGCATTTACTAAGAAAATTCAAAATCAATTGGGACATCAACTAGGATCAATAAGATCTGACCATGGTACTGAATTTTAGAATATTAAGTTTGCTGAGTTGTGTGATGAGCATGATGTTAATCATAATTTTTCTGCTCCTAGAACGCCACAGCAAAATGGGGTTGTTGAAACGAAAACCAGAACTCTTGAAGACATGGCAAGAACCATGCTTCTATCAAGCAAACTACCTCACAACTTCTGGGCAGAAGCAACTAACACTACATGCTACATTATTAATAGATGCATGACAGGACCTCTGGTAGAGAATACTCCCTATGAATTACTAAAAGGAAGAAAGCCCAACATATCCCATCTTGGGACTTTTGGATGCAAGCGTTATGTGCATAATAATGGCAAAGATTCTCTAGGAAAATTTGATCCCAGAAGTGATGAGGGAGTGTTCTTGGGATATTCAACACATAGCAAAGCTTATAAAATATACAATAAAAGAACTATGTGTGTAGAAGAAAGTATACATGTTGTCTTTGATGAAACTAACACTTTATCTGAAAGACAGGAACCAGAAGATCAGGATATTGGACTTGTGAGGAGCAATGACCACATTGAAGCACTTATGGCAAATGGACCAGTATCAACAACCCCACGCAACTTAACAGGGGGGTTTCTACATGGAAATACTGGCCCTAATCCTGTTCCACAACTACAAGACAACATGTAACAAACCAGAAGTGAACAGCTGGTACTCAAACCACACATATATCAGAGTTCTCACCCTCTAGAGAACATCTTAACAGATTTGAGATATGGAATCAACTAGATCCTCCTTGAAAAATCGTTGTGCATTTGATGCATTTTTATCCTTGATTGAACCAAAGAACATTGCTGAAGCCCTGCAAGATGCTGACCGGGTAACAGTCATGCCAGAAGAGTTGAATCAATTTGAGAGAAGTCAAGTATGGTACTTGGTACCTAGGCCACTAGAGAGATTAGTAATTGGCACTAAGTGGGTATTCAGGAACAAGCTTGATGAGGATGGAACTGTTACAAGAAATAAGGCTAGACTGGTTGTTCAAGGATACAACCAAGAAGAGGGAATTGACTATGATGAGACCTTTGCTCCTGTGGCAAGATTGGAGGCAATCAGACTTCTTATAGCATTTTCTGCACACATGGAATTCACTCTTCATCAAATGGATGTAAAGAGTTCCTTTCTTAATGGCTATTTGAAAGAAGATGTATTTGTAAAACAACCTCCTGGTTTTGAAAGTAAAGAGTCACCTAATCATGTATATAAACCTTACAAGGCTCTATATTGTCTCAAGCAAGCGCCTAGAGCTTGGTACGAGAGATTGTCAAAATTCGTGTTGGAACATGGGTACAAACGAGGCAAGATAGACACTACTTTTTTTCCTAAAGTAAAGGGGAAAAGATCTTCTGATTGTACAAATATATGTTGATGAATTCATATTTGGAGCAACTACTGAAAATCTTAGCAAGGAATTTGCTACATTAATGGGGAGTGAATTTGAAACGAGTATGATAGGTGAACTAACCTTCTTCTTAGGTTTGCATATCAAACAAACTCCACATGGAAAAATGATACACCAACAAAAGTACGTAAAAGAACTCCTCCAGAAATTCAAAATGAAGGATTCAAATGAGATAGATACCCCAATAGCCACAACTACAAAATTGGATGTGGATGAACCTGGTTCATCCGTTGATCAGAAGACATACAGATGGATGATTGGGTCTCTATCCTATATTACTGCAAGTAGACCTGATATAGTGTTCAGTATGCGACATTATGCTAGGTTTCAAGCCAATCCAAAGGAGTCCCACCTCACTGTAGTAAAAATAATTTTAAGATATCTGAAGGGCACCACTTATTTGTGCCTTTGGTATCCTAAAGGTAGTAATTTTGACCTTGTAGGATATGTTGATGCTGATTATGCAGGTTTCCTGGTTGGCAGGAAAAGTACTTCAGGTATGGCTCACTTTTTGGGCTCCTGCCTTGTCTCTTGGGCCACCAAGAAACAAAATTCAGTAGCCTTGTCTACTGCTGAGGCTGAATATGTGGCTTCAGCCTCTTGTTGTGCCTAGTTGCTATGGATCAAGCAAAAACTTCTGGACTTTGGTATAGATGTGGGATGCATTCCTATTTACTGTGATAGCACTAGTGCAATCAGTATGACTACGAACCTTGTTCATCACAAGAGAACTAAGCACATAGACGTTAGGCACCATTTCCTGAGGGATAACTATGAAAAGAGAATGATCTCAATCGAATTATCTGATACTAATCGTCAAATTGCTGATATATTTACCAAAGCATTAGGTAGGGAGCATTATGAGAGAAATAAGCTTGAATTAGGGATGATTAAGATCACCTAATTGAAAAACAGAATTGAAAAAAAAAAATTTGTTTGGCTAGAAAATTTTAATTCGGTACGTAATCAGATTAACCATTGCTCAATACTATGTATTTATTGCCACACTCTTCTGCCATGTATTAATATGATTCCTTAGTCACTAAAGATATTTCTCTATCTTTGCGAATTGAGGCAAACTAAAGATTTTTAACTGGATGAACCTGGTTCATCCATGCTGGTTTACTTGACTGACAAGGTACATTCTCATCTCCATACATGTATTAATTCACGTACAGTCATACATGAGCAATACTATATCCATTTATGGTTCAAATTTAATTGTCGTACTTACCCAAATAATGAACCAGTTTCAATAAGTTCCTTCTCAATTAATTAGCCTAGTTTTAGGATGAAAGTAACTGTCTAGTCAATGTCCAATCGCTGACAGTTATTTATCGATTAGGATCCTACTTGATTAATACACTTTTGTTGAAATCTCCCCAGCCAAAAGTTATAAATAGGCCATCATTACTCATTGTGCATAAAACACCAGACAAACCTTGTTCAACTCACTCAACTCAAATCCCTACTGCCTTTTATTTTCTTCTCTCTCTAACCAAATCAAAATCATGTCGTCTCCTCCACCGGCTTCTTCTGACTCATCCCCAAACAGAGATTATGATGGGGGAAGCTATGAATCTAATTCAAACTCTCCCTGAGTCTATAGTTTCGAGTCTCCGGAAAAATCATCAACCCCAGAACACTCTACAATGCCTAAACCCACACCAAACCATACCCCAGCTCCCAAAACTCGTTGTGTTAAGGTTCTTGCACGTAAATCTATGGATTCTAGTTCAAGAGCAAAATTCATGGAAGAATTTTTACGTGCTGAGGAAGGCTCTAAATGAGAATCGCCCAATGATTCATTTAAATCAGACAATGAAGACGAAGCACCTGGTTTATCCAGTGTTGAGAAAAGTAATAAAAAAGTTACCTCTGATTTAAATTCTGCTGAGAATCGATTTGTGTTGGCGGGGTCTGTGGTGGATGTGGAAGTGCCAAAAAGGCAAAGAAAATTTGGGAAAGAGAAAAATCTTGTGAACGAGAGTGAAGTAGATGTGAGGGGATCCGGGGAGGATGGTACCACGCTTGGAATTTATGGCCTCATTCTTGATAATCTTGAAGAAGATGTCATGGTTGCAGGGGGAATTACTGTAGTTGTGGAAGTTGTTGCTGCGTTGGAGATGTTAATGAAGGAAATAAATGAACATGTTTCTTCTAGGGAAGAAACTTTGGCTGAAAGACTAAAGAATCTAGGTGACTCATACAACTCCAAGAAGAGAAGGACAACAAAGTCCTGAAAGTCTAAAGCCTCAGTTCCTTCAAAGAAAAGGAAGATTGCTGATTCTGTTGGTGTACCTATTCCTAGGGTACGTGCGACGAGAAATATTGTAGGAGAAGAGGAGGAGAAATTGGATAAAGCTCTGCACGAGAGGAAAAGAAAGAAGGAAAAGAAAGGGAAAGCAAATGTAGGGGAACCTGTTATTGTTGAGGACGAATAGTGGTTGGACCTGGTCCAATAAGAAGAGGAGGCTTCTCTAGTGGTTACCAAGATTCCCAAGCCCAAAAATGCTAAGACTTCTTCAAAGAAGTCAGCTACTATGTCCATCACCACTGGGAGTACAACTTCAAAGACAAGGTCTAAGATAAAGAATGTGAAGAAAGTACAAATTATTGAGAGGGGTGATGATCCAGAATGGAGTGGAGAGGAAGAGAAGGAGGTTGGAGAAGTGTCTACTGACATAGTTGCCATGTTTGGCAAGAGAAAAAAAATGAAAGGGAAATTGTTTAAGGATTTGGAGGAGCCTGGAATGAGGTATTTGCTGGATTTTCTGGTAGCGCAACGCTGGAAGGACATGGTCCTTCGTATGGAGGGCAGGCAGGTCAGAAATGAGGTAGTGGAGTTCATGGGGAATTGCACAGTCACTGGAGGGAGGGTCACCTCATTGGTCAAGGGAGTTGAAGTCTCATTTGATGCTCAAGAACTGGGAGTCATTCTAGACATTCCAGCTGAGGGTTATGAAGATTACACAACGCATAGATGGCCGTGTTTAAATGGAATGGCCTCGGCTCTCAATATCACTAGATTCTTCTGTGACAATGAGAAGGAGATTGAACCTAGGGTTTTGTACAAGAGTGAGATGAAGCCTGAGCACAAGTTGTTCTTTGAATTTGTGATCAAGTTCCTGTTGTCCAGACAAGAACGAAGATACACTGCTAACTACATGGATTTAACCCTCATGGAGTGTCTGTATAGAGGCAAGCAGATTAATTGGCCAGCTTTTATAATCCAGCTCTTGGACAGAGTGGTGAATGGCACCAAAGCACATGCGATCCCTTATGGCTTTATTTTCACTGCCGTTCTTTCTCATTTTAGAGTTCTTACAAAGAAGGCTGAGATGGCTACTGGTAAGGATTTCCTTGGGAAGGACACTCTGTTGTTATGATTATACTGTCAATGCCCCGGTAGATGAACCTGGTTCATCTCGGAAGCTACTAGTCAACAGCAAGGTCCGTACTCTGGTGCAAGAAAGCGAGTTAAAGGATATGGAGATCCTTCGATTGAGGTCTCCCTTAATTGAGGTGCAAGCTGAGCGTGATGCTCTCAAAGCTGAGTTAGCAAAGGAGGAGAAAAATGAAGGTGTCTTACAACAAATGTTGTCCCTTCTACAAATCAATAACCCAACCTCATCTGCCCCCTCCCAGCCTTAGGAATGTACAGTGCTACCTCCTCCAAACCATTCAAGTGTCTAGTTCGCGACAGTGTCTATTTTTTGTTTTAGTTTTTATTCTATTTTTCTCATGTTTTGGCTGTTTTGATTTTAATCTAGTTTGGTGTTGGACATCCCAGTTAAGCAATGAAAGCTTGCTGTTTTGAAAAATGTCTCAATTTCTTATTTAGCTTACATTATTAGTTTCTTGTGATGGTTAATTATGTTTGCACCTGCAGTTTCCTAAATTGGCCATGAGTGAGAATTTAAAACTGGTAAGTATCATTTTTCAACTTTTCGATGATGCCAATAGGGGGAAGCTTACATTTTTTGGAGTGTATACATGATAAAAGCACATAGTTTGTCATCATCAAAAAGGGGGAATTGTTGGCCCATCTCACTGAATGGGTTTTGACGAGTGACAAATATCAACAAAATGAACCGGTCCATCAAATCATACACACCTGAATGGAGTAGTTGACACAAGAATCGTACAAGCATAGGAGATATCAGTGATTCCTGAGTATCAAAGAACTAAGAGGATGTCTCCTAATACGAAAAGATTGCAAACTGATGTAGATGAAAGAAGTTGAATTCATCAAGGACATAAATGAAGGAAGGAAGTTGAGTTTGATAACAAATTGTTCTCCTAGGTAGAATCAGTCGAGAACTCAACTGAATCTACAAATAGTCAAAGTATTACTGCTTAAAGATATGACACAAAAAGACGCACAAAGGGCTAAATTGAATCATGTTATGTAAGCAAAATTCCTAGGTTATTTCCAAGTGCAAAAGCTACAGTTAAACTAGAAGAAATAGTTCCATTTGCTTATCATTGAGTCTAGTTGGTTGTAATAGGATTTTTAACATTGTATCTTTTCAGCTTTCTTAGAAGCAAATTGTAATAGGTACACACTGTTCAAGTTAGAGTTAGTTTGACATCTGTAGAAATTAGATAGAGGCTAGTTGATAAAAAGAGGACTAGAGTTAGTCCTAGGATTACAAAAGAGTTTATTTTGTAAGTTCGTCTGGCTCAAAGTTTTTAGTGAAGTGTTTGAGCAAATCCTAATGAGGAGTAGGTCGTGGTTTTTTCACCTTTTTGAGCCAGGTGTTTTCCACGTAAAAATAGTTGTGTCTTTACTTTACTGCTTTATTATTCCGCAAATAGTAGTAATTAGTACACCAAGAAGAACCAGGTTCTTGTTATTAGACAGTACTCAAAAATTGGGTAATGCACAATTAACTTATAATATTGTGTAGTATTGACGTGTAAAACATCAAGCCGCTACCTGTCCCATTTAATGTTGAATAATATTAGAGGCTTTGTAGTCAGATGTTTATTTTGTACAGTATGTCAAGGGCCTTGACGGCCCATATGTATTCATGTTTTAAAAAAATGGTTTAGTGATACAATGTTTCCCACTTATAGTTATACATTACGAGTTGTGGCTAGGTTGGCCCATGATACTTACAAAAGGAATGAATGAGTTTCAGAATGGTTCGCTCAGGCCAGTGCGGCATCGGGTGCCAGCCACGCCTCCCCAGGTTTGGGCGTGACAAAGTGGTATCAGAGCAGTTATGTCCTAGGGAGTATGCAAGTCGTGTCCAATAGAGTCTTGTTTATAGGTGTGTCGTGCACAACACATATAAGCAGGAGGCTACAGGGCATTCAGGACTATCACCATTTCTTGTTAATCTAGATCGGGTGGTAGAGCTCGGTTGTAATAATTCAAATTCCTAACTTTTATTTTATTCGTAATAAGACCATACTAACATCCAGAAAGTAGGTTGTTAAAAGACATGCCTATGGAGGAGTTGGGTCAGAGGAAATCGACTTTGTATCATGCTTATGATAAGGAAATGTGAGGTCTTTAGTAGATCATGTTCGTACTGAAAGGTGTAAGCCTCTTGATAAGGAGTTTTGAGGCAGGAATACCTATCCACCTTAATGGTGAAAGACAATGAGAGATTCATAAGATAAATACAAGTCTGAACAAGTAACAGAAGCAAGGTGAAGAAGGGTACGTGGCGCCCAGTTAGTGAAGACTATCATGATTTACCATTCAGGACGAGAGATAAACATTTTGCAACGGTAGCAGAGATATGTACAAAATGTCACACCCATCTCATTTGTGTCCTATGGAAGTTAAAAAAAGTAGTATAATAGAAGGACGGATATCATGATCTGGCTGGGGTTAGAGTGACCCAAAAAAATTGGGGGTGGAATATTTGCGCTAGGTAGCATTTCCGAAGGATAGTGCAAATATGCTAATAAATCTCCTTGTGAGGCATCCAGATGGTGCACTCTAAAATGGTACGGCTAGATATGAGTACTACAAAGATAGGCACTGAAGGCCTTGAAAGAGGTATATATTATCTTAGTATGGTTACCGTCCCCAGCAGAAAGAGAATGTTAGGTAACTCGAAGAGACAATGGATGGAGCAAGGGGGGCTAAGAGCAAAGGAATATCTTGTTTGTTTTTTCAGAATAATGTGATAGACATAAATGTTAGCAGGAAATAAGGAGAGAGTTAATGAAGAATTATGATTGAGATGTGATACATGGATGACAACGGTAGATCAAAAAGATCAAAGTATTACATAGTCTATAATCAAGTGAAGGAAAAGACGAGAGGTGACAAGCCTTGAGACAACAAAAGTGTATAGGCCATAATGTTACATCCTCATTTTGAGAAATAATTTCACAACTCAAACGTGATTACCAATAGGAAAATCTAGACTCCAGAAAAACACAGATCAGTTTGGGCGGGTGAACAAGACAAAGTAAACATGAATTAGGGATTTAGTGATTTGATAATGGTCGACATCATGAGAAATTATGATCTCGTACCAACAGTAATAGAATGGACAACAAAAGAAGATTCACCAGAAATTTTGAGGATGGTAATTCAGGAAGACGCTTCCCTAAAGTAAGCAATGTGAGAAAAATTAAGCTTAAGAGACTGTATGTGCTACTTTTAGTAATGGTCATGTTGCGAGTGAGGAACTTTGTTATCCTTAGTACAAAAGGATTACCGCAAGGCGAGTAAGGGTCATTGATAATGTCAAAAGACGCCAAAGATGAAGAGGAAAAACATCTATAAGCAGGCCGTCATAACTTCAACTCTTAGTACTCCCCTAAAGGAGGGAATATGGAATAAATAAATGATGAATGCGATAAGAAAGGGATGAGAAAATTATTCACATGTTACGGATATGCCATGATTCCAGAACATTATGTAAGCACAACGTCAAAAAGAGAAGTAAGGGTTCCTGCCCGAGATGTTATTGATAGATAAAGAGACAGTACGTGAGGTAATTCAAGACAAGGAAATAACTCAAGAAAGACTACGTGGAAAATGTATATGAGAATGGGCCAACGAGGAGTAGTAGTTGATTCGTGAAGAGCCTAGTCATGACTAGATAAGAAGTTACAGACAGATCAGTAGATCATGCAAGACAAATATAGTAAACCCCAACATGGAGAATTCAGCCTTGCACTAATATCATTATAATACTTGAGATATATTCAAATAGGAATCGGGGACCGTATGAATTTTATGGGAATAAAAGAGAGTTCAACTGCGAAAAAGAGAAGTAAGGGTTCCTGCCCGAGATGTTATTGATAGATAAAGAGACAGTACATGAGGTAATTCAAGACAAGGAAATAACTCAAGAAAGACTACGTGGAAAATGTATATGAGAATGGGCCAACGAGGAGTAGTAGTTGATTCGTGAAGAGCCTAGTCATGACTAGATAAGAAGTTACAGACAGATCAGTAGATCATGCAAGACAAATATAGTAAACCCCAACATGGAGAATTCAGCCTTGCAATAATATCATTATAATACTTGAGATATATTCAAATAGGAATTGGGGACCGTATGAATTTTATGGGAATAAAAGAGAGTTCAACTGCGAAAATAGTCAAAATATCAGTTCAGAAGCAAGCCTACAAGCACAAGGGAATGGAGGTAAGAAACTACATATAATTATAGGCAAAGAAGGACATCAAAAAGTCCGTAATAAGCTCACAACTTTACAAGAGTCAGAAGTTCCTCACAAAGTACTACAATGAAAGACTAGGTGAGGAAGTAAGGAAGAAGGCTTCAACCTAATCTCAGTGACCTAAAGAAGAAATGATCATATAACAACAGCGTCACCACAACATTATATGCACTCCATAAAAAAAAGTGGCACCTACAGTGACTAATGAATGGGAAGTAAAATCAGAAGTAATATTCAAGATCATATGAGTTGTATGAAATTCCTATATGTGTGGGCACTAAGATAAGCTAAGTATGCACGCATCAAGGGGACAAAAGACAAGGAAACTATATTGCTTACATTTGAATAAAGCTGAGATGAAATGAAAGGAATTATTTGACCAATGATCGAGATTTTATGTAAGAAGTTTCAAGTTATCAATGGAAGATTGTAGATCAACATTGAGGTGAATCGAAAATGAAAGATACAATGTAGGAGATGAGGTTAGGCCATCAGCCTTAAGAAGAACAGTAATGAAGAAGTGTTAGAAGACTTAGCTTTATGCATATAGGATAAGCAACAAGAGTGACCTGGAGTTATGACGCAGACCTCAGTAACTATAAATCGAAGTAAGAGTTATGGTATGGTATGACCTACTTAGCGGTAGTGAAGCTAATGACTCCAAGGGATAACTTGACTTAATTTTGAATAAATGTTGACAAAATGAGGCTGAGGGATAGGCTAAGAGCTGGAGGAAAGAGAAGAAAAGAGTCAGGCGCACATATAAAGTTAGGGTCGTAAAGGCAGTATGATGGAAGGTAGCAACAATTATGAGATTAGAAGGATTCAGACTATTAGTCGTGGTGTGAGAAAAAGTCTAAAGTGGGGAATACCCTAGCTTTTGTGATTCATTCACAGAACAGTCGCGAAGATGGAAAGACGAGTACTAAAGTATTCGCAAGACCTACGGGTTATGAGAATGATAAGTGCATCAGTCAACATTTAAGGATGAACGTTCCGAAGGGGGGAATGATGTTACACCCTGTGTTTTCATACGTAGTGGTACGCCACAAGTAAATTGACGTAAGCTCGAAAATGAAATGTTACGTCACGTATTTTTGTACGCTGATGTTTCATCGTAACATAATCGACGTGAGTTCGGGAATGAGATATTTTTTGAGATTATATGTATCAGGCCATTTCAAACAAGGGATAGATGAATTCTTGAAGGTGAGAGGGCAAGAAAATACAAAAGAATAAATGAATGAGTTTCGTCGAAGTTTGGCATTTGGGAATAAAGTACAACCCGAGCTAAAGTACCTGGTATTTATGGACTAGTACCATGCAAGGTACCATATGACCATGGTAGTATGATGTATAAATTATATTAAAAATAAGTATAATTTTATGTAATTTGAGATAATTTTTTATTACACGGGTAATTGGTTAATTATCGGGTAACGGGACATTACCTAATTAACTAATAAGGGGATAAAGAATTATAATTTCAACGCGGCAGCAATAAAGTTTATCAAGCATATGACTAATCATATGAAGTTAGGGTCCACCTAGCATCTACGTGTAAAACACTAAATCACTAAAGGTTTAAAGGTTTGGTTTCTTTTAAAAATATCATCTCTTTTAAAAGTTTAATTCAACTTTGGGCAGAGATCAAAACTGAAATAAAAAGTCTTGCCTCCTCATTCTTGATATTCAACAGCAAGAACGCTAAGCTCATCCGAAAACAAAAAGGCTTCCCACAAAATTTGCAAATAATTCTAACGAGAATTGTTAGAACCGTAGCAACATAAAAATTGTGCGGTTCTGAAGGAGTACGATACAATCTTTTCCAAGAATATTCTACTTCTTTTCCCCCATTCCAAGTATGTTTAGGCTATCCCTTCTTTATTTTTGGAATGATCTATATGACACGAACGAAACGAGCGAGATGTACCAGTCTTAACCCTTTAGTAAGAAACGTATTACATCTTGTAAGAGTAGTGGTGTAGTTGGTGCTTCTGTAACACATTGTTCGTGTATTGGACATACTTAAAAAGATATTCTAAAGCAGGCTCATTGGATTAATGAGAACAATTATAAAGAGAACAACTCCACATCTTACTATGCAAGTTTGGGGACAATCTTGCATCTAATTCAGCTTTCTACAAAAAAAAAAATCTTACATGTAATTTAGCTAATGACTATTTGATCGGTGGCAGAACGATTGCTCAATACCTTAATATTCTAGGAGGAGTCTTGTCTATTATTGCATATTAAATATAGTCATTCAAGTGTAAAATCAAAGATAAATTGCTTTTCACCATATTAACATTTCTCAACATGGGTATATTCTCTCTTTCTGTGTAAGTGATTGATCTTGAAATTCCTCCACCTTGTTCTTGATTAGCCTTATTTGGTGTCAATATTGTAATTAGCCTTAATATTTTATACATGAAGTTTGCAAGCTCAATTTGCTTATTATCAAGACTAGTGGATTAAATTCCATAAATGACTCTATTCACAGAAGTGTTAGAGATGTGTACGTTCCTGATTCCCCATATATCATATCATTCTATCCTCTGTTCATGGGTCTCAAAAATATGTAAGTTGGTAAAGTTTATTTGATGATATTAATAAGAGGCATAATAGTCTTATGATGTACCGAGAGATTTTATTAACGTATTTCATATGAATTTTATGCATTCATGCATGCACATTGACCCATGAACAGATGGCGCTATATACGCGTGTATATATGTATATATATGTATATGTATATGGGATATGTTAAAGGTTATGGTGTTATATACGCACCACCACCTGATCAGCTGGTATACATTGATGATTTGCCCACAGTGGCAATGATGATATGATGGGATACCCTCAGAAGCTTGATGATGTTATGTACATATAAGCCTATGAATAATATGAGATTTATACGCATATGCATGACATTATAACTATTTCATAATATACAGAGCTATCTAGACTTATAGGTCGAGTCCTTTACTTCATGTTTCTTCCATGTCCTTTATTTATTTATATACATGCCTTATATACTCAGTACATTATTCGTACTGATGTCATTTTATTGGGGACGCTGCATTCATGCCTGCAGGTATAGATAATTAGTTTGACGAGCTCTCATAGTAGACAACATTGTCATTCAGCGAAGGATCGATAAGACTCCACCTCATTCAGAGTGCAGTCGAGTCTATGAGTCATCGTGTTATATTTTTGCTACAGACTTATGGGTAGGCCGGTACCCTATCCCATTTAATGTTGAATAATCTTAGAGGCTTTGCAGACAGCTGTTCATTTTGTACAGTATGTCAAAGGCCTTGACGGCCCATATGTATTCATGTTTTAAAAAAATGGTTCAATGATACAGTCTTGCCCACTTATAGTTATATGTTACGAGTTGTGTCCACATTGGTCCATGATACTTACAAAATGAATGAATGAGTTTCAGAGTTGTTCGCTTGGGCCAGTGCGGCACCGGGTGCCAGTCACGCCTCCCCAGGTTTGAGGCGTGACAACCTTCCCCTCAAGGTAATTTCAAGCCATTACCCGATATCTGGTAATTCAAACTAGTTTCATGAGTTAATTACTCTAGGTGCCCTAACGCACATTCATCCGTTAGGTGGAGACTCTTCAAATCCCATACACCATACCAAAAGGAAGGGAGTTGTCTCAGAAATGTCGAAACCCGATTTCGCGAGGAAGAAGGGGGCGCGACATCACGGGGACTCTGCTGGGGATCCCTTAGGCTCTTACCGTAACGAATTTGATTTTTTGTGAATTAGTCTTTAAATATACTTTATTCTATTAATACCATAACACCCTTTCCCTTTCCCAATTTATGTGAATTTATTTGCCTATTATGATTTCTCTTTACTATGAAAACTGACTTGTTTCTTTGTTTTCTTTCTTAATCGCCTTTTCAATTATTAAGTACCTATAACGACTCGGCCGATTATTTCGTGAGATTAGCCCCGTTTCCCCCGTTTCTACTTTATTTTATATGGCTTAGCTTATTTATATTTTGTTGGGTCGGTTGGTTTGGGTTCAGAGTGGTCATGGTGAGAATTGAGACAGTTAGTCTCTTAAATTAGCTTAATCATTAAAAAAGTCAACTGGGAGTTGACATATTGGTAAAAGACCCCGGAATACGGATTTTATGGCTCGGATAGTATAGTTAGGTGGTTTGGGACTTAGGAGTGTGTTCGGAATGAAGTTTTGATATCCGGTGTAGAATTAGGTTTGAATTGGTCAAAGTTAGTTTTTGGCAATTTCTGGTCGGAAGTGGACAATAGGCTATCAGAGTCGTAATGGAATTCTGGATGTTAGAGCATGTTCGTAATGTCATTTTGGATACGTGTGCAAAATTTCAGGTAAATCAGATGTGTTTTTTTTGGTTTCGGCATCATTGGCGAAATTTAGAAGTTTTAAAGTTCATAGTTCTAAATTTGATGTAATTTTTGTGTTTTTGTGTTGTTTTCGGTGTTTCGAAAGATCGACTAAGTTGGAATAATGCTACGGGGTGTGTTGGTATGTTTGTTTGGGGCCTCGAGGGGCTCGTGATTGATTTCGTACCGTTAGCAGAGGTTTGAACATAGGAAAATTGCAGCAAATAGTTGCTGGAGTTAATCTACTGGTGTGGCCGCACCTGCGGCTGGGGAGCCACAGGCACGAAGGACATTGCGCAGGTGCGAAGATAGGCGAGGCAGGAGGAATCCGCAGGCGCGAAGCATGGGACGCACATGCAAAGCCGCATGTGCAGGAAGGGTCTCACAGATGCGAAGTTGGGACTGTTAGTGGGATTTCGCAGGTGCGCACCTGGGACCGCAGGTGCGCATTAACTGGGCAGAACAGTATAAATAGGTGCCTCCGCGAATATTTTGGCATTTCATCCATTATTGCATGCGAATTAGGCTGGGTTGGGAGCAAATTGAAGGGAAAATTCGAAGGACTTTAGTGGAGGTAAGTTCCCGGACCATGAAAAATGAGGCTTGAATAGGAGGAAATTAGGCTTGAAACTTGAGGAAATTAAAGTAGAAAAGTTGAGAAAAATAGGAGGAAGTTTGGAAAATTCTTTTGGCGATTTGAGTGGGAAATTGTGGTGTTCTTGTATGTGTAGAATCGTGGGTGGTCGAGGGTTCTAGTGATGTAAATTTTATTGAATTTCCGAGACATAGGCCCGGGGCTCGCGTTTGGCTGAATTTCGAGAAATTTGTATGAATTGATAGTTTTCGATTGGGTTGTGTTCCTTTTGCGTATATTGATGATGTTAATCTGGTTTTGGTTAGATTTGGAACAATCGGGATCCAATTTTAGGGGCAAGAGCATCACGGATTAGTACTGTGGCCCGATAGAGGTAAGTAATGGTTATAAATCTAGTCCTGAGGGTATGAATCCCCGGATTTCATATTTCTCACTTTTTTTAGAATGGCGCACATGTCGGATAACGAGTATGTGGCATGAGCTAATTTTCGGATTAGACTTGGTCCTCTATGTGGAAACTATTGATTTGCGTATTTTACTATAAATCATATGTTAAATTGTGTTCTAAATACTATTGCTATATTTGGCTATAAGCCATGTTTGGGGCATCGTGCCCGCTTGTTTAGACCCCTTGGGAGCTTTTTACTACTATTTCCTCACTGTTGATCTATGATTTACAGTCAGTCATATTGTGCTTAAATATTTTCGAAACTCAGCCTTATTTACACTATTTTGAGACATAAAATGACGTTTTGGGTCGATTACCCCATTTTACTAATACGCCCGAGGGGCTTTTGAGAGGTTATGACTGAATAAGGCCGACGGCCTGATTTTGAGGATATGATGTGCCACGATATGTCTTGATATAAGCGCTTGGGTTGAAGGATCCCCTCCGAAGTCTGTACACACCCCTAGTGAGCACGGATACCTAGTGAGTGCGAATGCCGAGTGCCGAGTGACGAGTGATTGGGAGGCATGAGTGACAGTGAGGTTGCCCGAGGGGCTTGTACTGAGTGGCTGTGAGGTATGGTGAGTGATGTTCTGCCCGAGGGGGAATTTATGATTCATGTTTTTGCCCGAGGGGCTACATATGATTTATTTCATTTTAACACTAAATCCTTCGGTTATTTTTATTTTTGAAATTGTTGGAAAACACATTTTCAAAGGATTTTTATTGAAGTTGGCTTTTAAGGCATGTTGATTTCATATATATGTGCACATACTGTTGGAAAGAAAGGATGTGCATATTGTGAACTGATGATTTGACTTTATGTGTTTCGTACTGCTTAGACTTGATGTATTTTCATTACTAATGAGTTGGCTTACTCACATTACTCCATGTACCCCAGTGTGCATATACAGGTGTTGATACCGAGCGTTAGCCATCTATTCTGTGCGGAGCCGGAGTTCGGGACATAGAGGTAGCTGTTCAGCGTCCGCAGCATCTCTGTTTTCTTTTCTTATGTTGTACCTAGTTATTCGTTCGGAGGTTTTGTATTATAATAGTAGACTTCTTGGAATATTCCTTAGATGCTCATGACATGTTGACTCCAGATTTTGGAGATGGTTTAGACTGTTTAGCTCTTTATTTGACCTAAACAATTCAGTAATTCTATATACTTTATGAAATGTTTGAAATGGTTGGGATTTTTGAAAGAAACTGTAATTATGTGATTATTGGCTAGCCTAGTTCTACGATAGGCGCCATCACGGCTGGTTTAGGATTTGGGGTCGGGACAAGTTGGTATCAGAGCCTATGTTACATAGGACTCAACGGTCATGAGCATATTTATTAGAGTCTTGCGGATCGGTACGGGGACATCTGTACTTATCTTGGAGAGGCTATGGAAGCCTTAGGAACAATCTCATTTTTCTTGAATTTTGTCGTGCCATTGTGTTGATTCTGGAAATCTAAACTTCTGTTGTTTCCTTCTCTCACAAATGGTGAGGACTCGCGCTACCATTCAGGGTGATCAGCCACCAGCTAGACTAGCGAGAGGTCGAGGCCATGGTCAAGGCCGTGGTAGAGGTAGGGGGCCTGAGCAGGCAACTCAGGGCCATCAGACACCAGGGGGTGGTTCCAGCCCAGCCGGTTGCTCCAGTTCGGGACATCGTGGTTCTGGCTATGCCAGAGGACAAACAAAGTAGACTGGAGAGATTTAGTAGACTGCATCCTCCGAAATTCAGTGGTGCTGAGGGCGAGGATGCCCAGGATTTTCTGGATAAGTGTCAGAGGATGCTGCGTACTGCTGGGATTTTGGAGACTAGCGGGAACTCATTTGGTACATTGCAGTTTTCTGGTGTTGCTTTCACTTGGTGGGAGTCTTTTGAGAGGCGTAGGCATGTTGGTTCAGCACCCCTCACCTAGCAGCAGTTCTCCACTATCTTCTTGGAGTAGTATGTACCCTAGTCTCACAGGGAGGAGTAGGGTAGGCTTTTTGAGCACCTGTGTTAGGGGAGCTATCAGTGACGCAGTATGAGATGCAGTTTTCGGAGTTGGCTCGTCATGCCACCGAGTTGGTCCCTACTGATGGGGAGAGGGTTAGGATGTGTGTGGATGGCCTCACTTATCAGCTGCGCCTTTTAATGACTCGGGAGAGAGTATCAGATGCTATATTCGAGCAGGTTATTGATTTTTCTCGAGATATTGAGTCGGTTTGCCACATGGAGCGGGACGAGAGGGAGGCCAAGATGCCTCGTGGATCGGGCAGTTCTACGGATGCTCTTTCCAGGGGGCAGTTTCAGCATGGTAGAGGTCGTTCATTCAGGCCTCCTTAGTCAGTCCGCCCAGCCTATAATGGTGCATCTTCATGGAATGGTCCCCGCGTTTCTCCGCCATGCCGTTCTTTATTTGGTGCCTCCCAACCTAGAGTGCAGCTCGAGCACCACCAGTTCAGAGTTCCTCTATTCAAGATTCTTCATGTTGCCATTCTAGTGCCAGGGGTTTCTATCAGTCTTCATCCCAGCTCCAGAGAGTTGCTTCGAGTGCGGAAAGTTTGGGCACATGTGGAGGCAGTTTCCACGTCGACCTCATGGTTGTTCTCAGTAGAGGGGCCAGCTCTTGACTTCAGCCCCAGTTACTTCACCACCCGCCCAGACAACCAGGGGTGGTTGTCAGTCTGCTAGAGGCTGCCCTAGAGGGGGAGCTTGAGGTACTGGAGGTCAGGCTCGTATGTATGCATTTATAGCCAGACCAAATGATATGGCCTCTGATGCAGTGATCGCAGGTATTGTCTCAGTCTGTTGCCGAGATGCTTTGGCTTTATTTGACCCTAGTTCTACATATTCCTATGTTTCTTCATATATTGCCCATTTTCTGGATATGCCTCGCAAGTCTTTTATTGCCTCTGTTCATGTGTCCACTCCGGTGGGTGATACTGTCGGTGTGGACCGCGTGTATCGGTCGTGTGTGATATTTACTGGGGGTCTGGAGACCTGAGTGGACCTACTGTTACTCAGCATGGTCGATTTTGATGTGATATTGGGCATGGATTGGTTATCTCCGTGTCATGCTATTCTTTATTTTTACGCTAAGAGTGTGACCTTAGCTATACCAGGATATCCGATGGTTGAGAGGAGAGGTTCTTCTTAGTATAAGCCTAGCAGGGTGATTTCCTACCTGAAGGCTCAGTGCATTGTTAAGAAGAGGTGTTTATCGTTGATGCGAGACTAAATTGCATGGTTTAGCATGTGATATACCTTACATTTTATGAGCATTAATGATAAAATTACACTTGTTATGTGCTTAATGGAGTTTATTTTATGTGTAGGTGAATTGGAAATGGAAACGGAGCTAAAGGGATGCAAATACGTCAAAAATACGCAAAAGGAGACGCCCGGGCGATAGCCGGGCGTTTGCCCCATAAGGCCTTGCCCCCCCTAGCGTTAGGGGGCGTTTACCCCATAAGGCCTGACCCCCCGGTGTTAGGGGGGCGTTAGGGCAATAACGCCAGCCCCCCCTGGCGTTAGGGGGGCGTTAGAGCCCAAACGCCAGGGGTCCCCAGTTTCGCCCAATTCCGAGTTTGACGAGTTAAATGTTTCCCGGTTGAAATAGAAGTCTCCTACACGGTTAGCGTTCTCCCTAAGCCTATAAATAGACTCCTAAAACACAATTAAAGGAGGAATTTCGTGGATCAACAATAAACAAGAAGAAAATTCCCTTGAAGAGCAAGAACACGATTTCTACAATCTAGTATTTCTTACTTTATATTTCAATTATGCAATTGTTTGTAGTTTTGTTTCGTTTAAACATGAGTAGCAAAGTTTTAATCTATGTTTTGGTAGAACCCGTTGGGGATGAATTTATTTTGATATTAATATATTTTGGTTGATTATTCTCTATTTGTTCAACTACGTTCTTATTGTAGTTAATTGAATGGCCATCAATTAG